>JAPXVT010000009.1:19401735-19411735 GCA_029823135.1 Acanthurus reversus
CTGTCCCAGGTGTGGTTTCAGAACCGCAGGATGAAAGACAAGCGCCAGCGTCTGGCCATGACGTGGCCTCACCCCGCCGACCCGGCCTTCTACACATACATGATGAGCCACGCGGCGGCCACGGGGAACCTGCCCTACCCCTTCCCTTCACACCTGCCGCTGCCTTACTACTCCCACCTGGGCGTCGGAGCTGGCTCGGCTCCGGCCGCGACCCCTTTTTCCAACCCCCTTCGTTCCCTCGACAGTTTCCGGATGCTGTCTCATCCATACCAGAGGCCGGAGCTCCTGTGCGCCTTCAGACACCCCTCCCTGTATCCGGGTCCGACCCACGGCCTCGGTCCCGGAGGAAGTCCCTGCTCCTGCCTGGCCTGTCACTCCAGTCAATCCAATGGCATCTCAACCAGGCCCTCCGCTTCGGACTTCGCTTGCTCTCCAACTAGCAGGACTGACGCTTTTGTCACTTTCACGCCCTCAGTTCTCAGCAAATCCTCATCTGTGACATTAGACCAGAGGGAAGAAGTGCCTCTGACCAGATAAAAGCAAAACACAACAACCCTTGTTCTATATAAGCCTTTACCATAAGCTTTTTAACCTAACATATATGATCAGGACTGAAACAGCATGAAGAAGTAGCCTGTAAAGCCAGCTTAAACTTGGGGCAAGATAGATCTTCAGCTATGTGACGCACAACGGATCTCCCATTGCTGAAAAATAATTATCCTATTGCAGAGCCAGGACAGAGGGCTGAAATATGACCGCACGGACACAAAAGCAGATTTGATTTTTAGAAGATTCATTTGACGTGTGAGAAGAGGGGGGGAGGCAGAAAAACGTTTAAATCTTCGTGATGGATGGCGTTAAGGTTTTATCATTTCTTGTCGTCTCTTTACGCGTCCAAATCGACCTACTTGTATTGTTAGTTAGGCGAGAATGATGCTTTCCATCTCTCTTTTTAACAAGGGGATTTGTTAACAGACTGCGGCCGTCTCATTATAAAGCAGCTCTTCACACCGGGGCCCTCCACGGCGGCCCGGGCCGAAATGTGCAGATGCTAGTAAAATTAGTTAGTGATGTATATGTACGACCCGGTGAATTTTGAGTGTTGAATTAATGATAATACCAGGAAGGGATCGTTACTGCCAAAAGGTAACAAGGCGCCAAGGGAACGGATTAGGCCTGGTACAGCCCGCACGGTTTGACGAGGGGGGGGGAGAAGGACCCAGGGATGGATGGAGGGAGACAGAGAGGGAGGACAATCACAAAGGGAAAAAAGTGAAGAGTTTTAAGGCCATCTAACCTTTCAGTTTTCCTCCTTTACGATATGAGAGGCATTTCTTTAATCTGATAAAAATGTTATAAATATAATACGCCTAAGGCCTTTTTTTTTAAAGAATATTTTTCTTGCTTTGCACTTCTACAGTGGCACCCATTTAGAAGGATTCAATTGAGAAAATGGACTAACAAGTGACTGGTTATGTTATTTTCGTGTTTGTGGGGTTTTTTTGTTTTTGTTTTTGTTTTTTTGTTTTTTGGCTGAGTTGTCCTCAACATCTTATTTGCAATAAACACTGACGAAGAATCAATGGAGCAATGGAGTGTGTGTCTTCTAAAACGCCTTTATGATGTATTGAAATTTACAAGAGCCGAATGCAGACAAAGGAAAAGAGAAATCACACGAAACAAAAAAAAAACTTTAATAAAACAGTCGAATAAAATCCGATTCAAACAGTTTTTTTTAACCTTCAGGTCATTTTATTTCGTTGTACAGGCTGTTCAGGATTTTCACCGCTCACAATTGCTCCCCCCCCCTCCCCCTCCCACGTCACCCCCTCCAATAATAACACTAATTTCGTTCTCAAGTGATCGGTGTCAAAAAACACGCGTGTGCCCCCGCAGCTCCTGATGGGACCGCGAGATTGACCGTGACAGTTAAGTGGTCCCCGGGCTCCGCTAACAGTCCTCATATTTTCTCTCCGACCACTTAATAGACACGACAGAATTAGTTGTCTGAAGATATTGGAAACGCAAAGAGATCGATGATTTCAAAGAGGCCCGACACCAATCAGCGGGTTCTTAATTGGCCGTATTTGACCAGAGGCTGCGCAAGAGTTTTCTGAGCGTAATAGGATTGGTGGCCCGCAGAGAGACAAACAAATGCAATTTAAATTGTTTTTTTTTTTCACGCCGTATCTCAGAGGGATCCGAAGTTTTGCTGCAATGTGGGAAGAAATGCATTTAGCATAAGTCCACCTATAGCAAAAACATTGGCCAATTGCGCCATTATTACCAACAAACCAGATTACGGTTTGTCCCTTTTTTGGATGAAATACGATCCTCCAGCCTTTGTACTAACGAATAATTAGCAAAAACACATTTATTCAAAGCATTCCGTCCCATTATTTCTAAACTGACTCCTCCATGAACACGATCTCTGTGCCCAAAAATGCAAAACCAGACGCCAACGACGTCTTCTAGATTCACTAGATCTGCATCCCTCTCTGACGCTTTCGGAGGCAGGCTAAAAGGTTCATCTTAATCAGACAGAACTGCATCCACTGACACACGCACCGCACTGACGAGCCCTCCCTCTGCCCCTCCTCCTCCTCCCTCCTCCTCCTCCTCCTCCCGCACACGCGTTTGATTGATGGCCTTATTAACTGGAGTTCTTGTAAGTGTGACCGAGCTGATTAAAATGCATATGTTTGGAATAATACACCGTTTAAGCCGCCCGGGTCGGGGCGAAACCACAAGGCAGATTTATGTAAACTATCAGCCGGTGTCTTTAAGCCTGATGGGGACACGGGTCATGCAGGAAAATGGCTTTAGTTTGCGCGTAATAAAACGGTACAATAAAGCAAAGACGAGCGGATCAGGGTAACTGAGTCCTACTCAAAAGGCGCAGTCTCTCCAAAATTCTGGTTTCACAGTGGGTTATTTTTAACAGCCTGGAGAGCTTGGAGCTGATTTTCATTTGGTTACACGGGAGCGGCAGCACTATCATCTTCTAAACCCGCGTCACACTGCGCCAGAATGACACATTTAAGTGAGGCAAATTACAACCACATTTGCCCGGCCACGCATATGGATCTCCATCTCTTTTCACTGCGTAAACTCCACGGCTGCAGCCTCAGCGGCCTAATCCAGCATCAACATGCCATTTAATCGCTGAAAGATTGCGTGTGACTGAGCTTCAAGTTATGATGGGCTCATAGATTGCGCATATCACGCCAATTACATCAGCCTTATAAGATCCTATTTGCGCGGATTGGCTCAGAGCTCCCCCAGCTCCCACAACTAGCACAAAGCATTTTGATAGGGGCGGTGCGGTGCAGCTGTCCACCGGCAGCAAATTCAAAGAAAAATACACACACACACTTACACACACACACACACTCCAAATGGATCTGTGGCTGCTGCTACTGCTGTTTAAATTGGATTACATCCTAATTTACAGGCCCTTGTCGTAACGCAAGGGGCTGGCGGAGGCGTGGACGGACCAATCACACAGTAATGATGATGAATGGGAGATTAATGCGCATACAAGCAAGACAATTTAAGCCTTCATCTGTTTAAATAGGCTTCCAATATCATTTGGAAACGGGGGTCACGTTAAATCAATCGGGGGACGCGTGAAAGTCGTTTTTGCCTGCATCTTTATCAACCTTATTTACGGTGCACAGGAGACAGCTATATGCAGCTGGAAAATGGACCGGCTGCTGCGTGCTCGTGACAGAGGAGCCAGAAAAACAGAACAGGATGAATTCAGGTTACAAAAGAGCCTTTCAGTCCTCTGATTTTTGTGTGGGAATCAATAGACACCGGATATCTTTCTCGGTTTTTTGCTTTGTTTTGTTTTGTTTTGTGTGCACATTGAACATTAATGTCCCCCTGGACTGAAAATTAACATATTCAATCCAAACACATACGCAATGCTGGAGTTTTGAAACTGATGGAGAGTCAGGGCAGGATTTAAAGATAGATAAAATACTTCTAAGAAATTTATGCATATTTCTTTTTGCGCGCAGCAAATACAGCAACTCTGGATTTTGGTGAGGTTCGTCTACTGATAATAAACCTACTTATATCCTACTCTAGCAAACTGCAAGACAGAGCAGAAAGGCCACAACATACACCGGTTTTGATTTTTTAAATTTTTTCTTTAAAATTATGTCTCCTCTTTTTCCTGTAGTTCATGAAGGCTAATATCCTTTGTAGGCCTTGATGACGTCTTCTGCAAACCTCAGGCAAGATGGCAACTCTACAGTAGCTATGACCTAACCAAACATCTCACAAGCGCCAAACAGTAGATCTATTTTGGCATTCAGATGACTGTTTGGCAAGTCATCCCATAAAAATATATTGATTTAAATGGGGAAGTAGATCAGGCAGCAAAAAAGAGAAAGATTTTAAAAAAGAAAAAAGAATCCTAATAGTCTACTTTCCCATGCACGGACATGTCTGATGGAGCATTTGCGGCCGCTGCCTCGGAAATGTTACCTATGACATTTTTATTATCTTGACAGACATGGAGATCGGAAGCTTGTGTGGGGCAAAGAGTTGATTTTTATTGATTTTTGCTGCAGGCGTAGACAGTTAAGAAGGTAAAAAGTTGGAAAATACCATGAAGGTGTAACACAGTCACCAAAACAAGATTTAAGCTGCAATAAAACATCACCAATCTCACATATTTATCATTAAAATAAATATGTATATAAGTACAAATATATGGTGATGCAGTGATACGCAATACCCTAATAATGACCAAACTCCATGCTGTCTCTGAACATGCACTCCCCTCTCTACTAATAGGCTATGGTTTGCTCCTGAAGCTTTTAAGCAGGTGTGTAGGCCTACACCTACAAAACTCTGTCGCCGAAATATGTTTCTATTTTTCTCAGTAATATTACTGCGAAATGGTCAGCATTTAGGCTAATAATAATTGAAAATCATTATCTCCGTACAATTCATCCTTCTGCATATAATGATACAATTTAATCAACTGGCTGTGAATTGTCATTGGTAGATAAAGGCTGCCAAGACATACGGTGCTATGAAACATATGGAATAACAGTTTATATTAATCCGTTGAGATTTCGGAATTATTTTTCAAGATGTAAATGCGGTTACAAATTAACTCTACCCTGACGTTTCTATGGCAAGAATGTTCACTTAGTTTAATGCCCCTTGTCAGCTTTAAGCTCACCACTTTACATCTAATTTAAACATGGAAATAATTTGATTTTATTTGAATTTTAAGTCTTTTTTTTTCTGTGTATGAACATTTGTGTTGCTGGGGAATAAGCGTCTGAAAAGGATTAACTCTATTCTGAAATATCTATGGACCAACATAATTTATTTTGTGTTCAAATGAACCCAGAGACCCACATTTAAATGCCATTTATTTTCCTTTACATCAGCAATCTCCGGTTTGGACTTAAACTTGTTCAATAAGCTGTTAAGCTATTCCTTTTTCTTTCTTTCTTTTTTTTTTAATCATAATACACTTTTAGTTGCTGCTGTAACAAAGTTTACTAGACTTTTCAGATTGAAATAATTCATCTTGATCCTTCACACTAATTTCTAATATTTCACTGATTAAAAAGCAAAAGCTTGGACATGATTTCAGCGTCTCCATTTCTTCTCCCTCAACTTTTGAACTGAAATAGAGCTTTTAGTGACATATTTCAGACTGTTTTCTTGGTTTTACAACTGAGCAAAAATGTCAGTGCTCTGCCCGGCACTAAAGTGATGTACCACAAAAAACACAAAATGCTGAGAGCAATGATTTTTTTTTTTCATGCAAGTCATGAGAAGGCCTTCAGTAAAATACATGTCCCCTTTCTAAGGCTGAGAACATACAAGTAACACAAAATTGTGAATATATCATACAAAACAGTGTGAATAATCATTGAAGGGCATGGACAGACTTGGTTAGTGTCACATGTTGTAAAACAGCTTTTGGGGTAATGGGGTGCTGAACCAGAACCATCTAGTGAGGGAACTTTTTCGGTAAAGATTTCTCATTTTTATCTCATTTGCCGTCGTTTGATATCTTGAACTGGAGCCAACTGGGACAGAGGATGTGAGTAGTGGCTCGTCTAGTCTTTGTTGACTGGCTGACTCAAGGGGGGGAAGTAGGTGTGTTTGTACGCATGAATTAGAATAATATTAATTAACAATTTCTCATATTTCTCACATTACAGTGGCTCAAAGTTTCCTGTATATCTGTGCTTATATTATTTATTAAAAAACACCAATGGTCCTACTAAGCCTCAAAAAATACACATTCAAAAGTGGGACACATACAAAAATAACTATGCAAAGTCAAAAAACCCTTAATCATACACCTAAAACAACAATGGAGCAGCACTTGAGGGGATCAGTCAGATATGGGGCCAGTGTGTCCCCAGGCTACTTAAAAAAAGAGAATACATGGATACAAGAATTTGATAACTGATTTTATAAACCACAGAATGATCAGATTTCAGTTCCAACAAAAAGAGCATAATTTCTAAGGATTTCAGTGCACATTTCTTACACATTTTCATGATTGGATAAAATTAGTGGTTTTAAAAATGACAAATAACTCAATCTTCCAGTGTTTTGTTATTTCAATCTTTCAAAATATTGACAAGATGGAGAATAGCTGAGTATGGATTGTAAATGGTATGATAATATGGATTATGAACTGTAAGCAAAATACTGATTTACAAATTGGGTGTGTAAAGCAGCACAGTATGCCATGTCTATTATTTTTTACATTGGACATTTTTTCCCTTTGCAGTGCTCAGTGAAGTGGCCCCAGTCCGGGTAAAAGCATTTCCTCCCCTGTGACTGAGTAGGCAGAAAATATATAAAACATTTACATTACACTAATGCACAATACTGTTTTTCCTTAGATCTTTTATACAAGAGTTCACAGGTAAGGAAAACATTTCAACTTATTTGTGGACAGAAGAGGACACCATTAAATTTGACTAAAATTAAATTAAAAAATGAGAAGTGAGGAAGAAAAAACATAATTATTGTCATTTCAAAAGGGATGACTTTATGCCTTTACTGGCTAGACCGCAAAGAGAGAGCACGGGGGCAGATGTTTCACACAATGGCAAATAAAAAAATCAAATAATAATAATAATAAAATTACAGTGCTAATTTTAATATGAGCAGCAGTCTTGAGGACAGCAGCTGCACTTCAAACAGAGGGGTGATTGATAAGTTCATGACCTAGAGTCGAAGGAGTCAATTTTATGAAACCTAGCAATAAAATAAAATGAAATAAAAAATTTTAAAAATAAACAGTCACCTCCTACATTTTCACACTTAGTCAAATGGTCATGGAGCAAACAGATCCCTTCCTTGTAAAAGTCAGCATCTTGGACCTCCAAAAAGTGGTCAACAGCAATGATGACCTCATTATCATTTTCAAATGGCAACCACTGAGCTCGTTCTTCATCTTTGGGAAGAATTAAATCTCAAGGCACCAAATCAGGTGTACAGAGCAGGTGATGATGGTAGCCCTTGCCACAGTGGACTTGAGTTTGGAGCGTTGTCTTTATCTTCTTTATTTTCAGCTACCCCCAGAGATCAGCATCAGAGGCCCCTTTAATTATGATGTGGTCTCATTCATGGTTGCATATTGCTGGAGACATCTCTCAGCTTCCCTCTAAAAATGGTAAGATGGTCACTTTACATGTTGCACCGAATCCACATTAGGCCCAAGGAGTTCTGGGACCCAGCGAGTTGACACCTCGGTCAATTGGTTTTCACTGAGAATAACTGCACGGACACGTTCCTGGGAGATACCTGACTGTGGCAACGTACTGTTGTGTTAGTCATCGATCTGTCAAGATCATGTCATGGATCTCGTCAATTGTCTCCAGTGTGTTGACACTGACCGGTCTTCCAGGATTGGGGTCAAACTTCAGGCTCTCTCTGCCACATTTAAATTCACTCCCCACTTCTTTACCATGCTGTAAGAGGGGGCAACCTCCCCTACCGTTACGGACCTCCTTGGGAGATTAGCCCTGGAGACCGTGGCTGCATGAAGGTCGATGTTGTCCGTTTTCTCACACAGTGCTGACTTGCAGTTTTCAATTACCCAGAAAAGAAATACCACAAAAGTTATTAACCTTATCATTACTGCATTTATCACTCAAAAATATGCTCATTAACGTGCACCTTACAAGAGTTGTACAACTCATTTTCTTCAACCATGACCTTATCAACCACCCCTCGTATCATCTGAATATCTTGTCACTTGGAGCCTTTGTTTGGCTTTCATTTGTAGTAATGGCAATCCATTCCTTTAATGATGGTCATCCTTAGAGTTGTTCCGATACCGATGCCAGTATCGGAAAACACTGCCAATACCACCGAAAATGCTGGTATCGGTATCGGCAAGTATACCAGTCTGTGCACCAATCAGATCCCATATCACATTATTCAATAGCAGTAAGAAGAGGTACCCAGCTACTTCCCAATTAGATCAGTCAGCTCTGACTGACATTACATACATAAAATCAATTTTTCTTTGCCCCTCTAATACACTACTCAGGAAGTTGGGCTGTCCTGCCTCTGCCAACCAATATATTTTAGAGAGACAAAGACAAACGGAGAGAGCCGACAGAGCTAGTAAAACATCTGCATTCCGCAATATTTCACTCTGGAAAGTCAAAGGAGATGTGCAAGGAATGTTTATTTTATGAGCTGGTATCGATCAGCACTCGGTATCAGCCGATCCACAAGTCTGGGTATCAGAATTGGTAGCGGGAAGGAAAATATGGCATCGGAACATCTCTACTCTTCAGAAACTCAAAATGTGTAGTATTGATTGGACTGCTTGCAGTAAAAGTTTAAATAAGATTTTATTTTGCAGAAATATATCCATTTTACAACAAGATCTAGTCGTAAATACAGTTTGGTATTCTGAGACATTCATGTAACTGATATAAAACATGAATGATCTGCATCAAAACAAAAGTATTTGAGTGGGAATGTACAAATTATTGATGTACGGACATTGATCAAAGTAAGAGGATGGGAAAAAGCTGTCCCATCATGAGATTAGTGTACACTGCACTGTGAGTAACTCACACACTGTGGGTCTATCTCATTACATTTAATCATCAGATGCTTTCGGGCAAACTTAGCCCCATAAACTTCCATAGATGATCACTGTAATTTCCTAAGCAAGGTGCAGCTAATGTGGTCTCACTTCCTAATCTCCAAGACTTTACATCCTAATCATTTGTACTGATGGACAAATCCATATGGAATTTCCTTTCAGAGTTCACTAAAGGTTCCTGCTCCTTTATCAGCCCTCCATTGCACTGATGGTGGTAGAAATCCGTTCACAGCAGATCAATCCACCCAGAGTTTTAGCTCCCTGGCCAGCTAGTGTTGAAGAATGACTGCAGACAATTCAGGCATTACGCACATGTTTGTGTGTTTACATGCCCACAAGGCCATCAACTTGAAGATAAGAATTATTTACTTCAGGCTGGAAATAAAATACTATATTTTAAAATGCTACCTGCTATATTACATTCACATGGCGTGTACACAGCACATGTGAGTATATGTATTTTCTGTACAGCGTTCTCACCGGTACACAGAAGGAAATACCCACAGGTTTGGTTTTAGTACAAGTAGGTTATAGTTCGCAGCTTCTCTGACGTACAATTGTCACTTTAAGTCCAAGTAATGGCCACATCATGGCCAAGTGTCACTTTATTGATAGTGCAAGGAGCAGCTCAGCCACAAAGGTCTCCCAAACGTCTTACTCCGCGTCCCGATGATGATCAACTTATTAAATTTCATTTGGTTGGTCGGCTGATATCTGTTTCGTTTTGTTTTTGTTTTGTGCTCACGGAGAACGCCACATCGTGCAATATTGTTTAAAATGATTTAATAAGCACTTTGTTTTACGACAAAGTGTTATTCTTTTACGACCCTCTCGGCAGCCAATGGCTTTACAGATCAGTCCAATTCTCTCCAC
>JAPXVT010000009.1:19579000-19596707 GCA_029823135.1 Acanthurus reversus
CATTTTTCAACCACTATTACACTGTTTAATCAGGTTATACATCACAATGACAAAGTTAAGCCAAAAAAGTTGTCTAGTTTCCCTTTAAATTGTGGTGACCATCTTCGCCTCCCGCTATTTTTGTCTGCCAGGTCCCAAGCTGCATCTCCTCTCAGTCCCCTCGTCTTCACGCCTCTAACCCTAACCTCTCCACCACTGAGTCAAACGCACAGGAGGTCTGTCCCGATTCCCCTGACTCACCTACAGACGCGTCCCGTCTGCAGGAGGACTTCTGCAGGCTGGCTAACAACAGTGAGTCCCTGCCTGGTTGTCTGCTGATTAGATAGAAAAAAAGATTCTTTTTTTGTGTGTGTTTGCTTCTATAAGGTAGGATAGTTTCCATGACAACTTTGCACCTGTTGTCTCCCTTTTTCTGTCACTGACATTTGCTTCTCTCCAGTCCACGCCACATTGAAGTCAACTTTTAGTGCCCTGGTTGCAGAAAGAGACAGACTGAGGCACATGATCGACCTGCAGGCCCCACAGTCAGCTCAGGTCATGGGCTTAAAGACCGCCTATGCTTCAGTGAGTGTCTCTGTGACTCCAAAATCAAGACCCTGCATGAAAACATCACATATCTCTTCCACTTATCGCCAAAGATCCAGTTTTACTCAAATAACTTGTTGTTCTGGTTAGGAATGTCCAGGCGGCTCCCATCCTCTGGTCCACCAGGCGTCCAATGAGAGCAAAGCATCTATTACAGAGTCAATGTCAGAGTTTTTTGATGCTCAGGAGTACCTCCTCTCCTCTTCCTCATCTGAGAATGAGGTGAGAAACTAGCTACTACCTTATCCTCTTCCTCACCCTGTGTTAAATCCAAATGCAATGGAAACTAAGGATGAAAACTTAAAGAAGCAGCAAATCTTAACGTTTAAGAAGTAAGCTAAGTGGGTATAGCTCCAACACAGCAAGCTGCAAGTTTACAACAAACAGTCCACTCCGGGTGCATTTCTCATTTTTCTCTTCTGAAAACTTCTGTGTGTTTTTGTCCTCTGATTTTTTGTTGCGGTCGCTCGCTGTCCTTTCACCATTGACGTTCTGTCTCCAGGTGTCTGATGATGACTCGTACATCAGTGATGTTAGTGACAGCGTCTCCATGGATACCTACAGCAACGAGGGAGGCAGTGAGAGACACAACTCTGGTACGCGATACAGTAGCAAGTTTTGTGTTTGTGAATTTATGTGTGTGTGTGTGCGTGTGTGTGTGTGTAGTGGGGGCATATCAATTCCCCCTAACAGAGAGAAAGCCTGACAAAGCAAAGAGACCCTATTCTGTCAAAAAGAGGCAGGATTTGTCTGCTGTAGCGCACTTGAGTGTGACTGTGACTAAGCCTCTTTGTGCTTTAGTGTATTTTTGAAAGAATGTCAGCATCAAATAAATTAATAATACCTCAAATCCTCAAAATTACTCACTTGGTGAACGAATTTGTTGAACATGACCAATGCCAGCTTTCAGATGTGTTTACAAACATAATGATTTGTCATCCAGTATTTGACGAAGCATCTGTCATTTATTCACTGCTGCAGATGGTGTTTGCTTTACATTTTCACTGCATAATCCTCTGCCTCCAGATAACTCAGAACAGAAAAACTGCATTTTAATGACATTGTCAAGATGCAAATAGAAATGTTGGTTTTATCTGGATTCATCTGGTTCACGTGCACACAGCTTGTGCAGTGGAAGAGTTAAATGAAAATTTTGTTCAATCCTCTTAGTATTTGTCTCCTATCATGATTTCTCTGTGTATTAAATGGTTTTCATCCTATTAGGTATGTTTTAATTTAAACATTGTCATTTCATAAAAATCCAAAAGTCACAGCATCTATCAAATAGTTTCCACTGGAATTTCCTTATTTGATGTGAGAAAGATGGTGTCATTAAGGGGACACCATAAACAGGTTTGCTACAGCTCGTACGCTTTGGATGAAACTAGTTCAAATTTGGCTTTAAGTGCCATCTGATATCCTCACTTTCATCAGACCAGCTTTGAACCTCAGAGATTTACGGCATCCTTTTATCGACAAACACAGACTCTCTTCTTTTCCATCTCTCATGCAAGCTTTTGTCTCACTTGTCTCACTGCCCTTCTCTCCACATTTCTCTTCTCTAGTCAGCAGCGTGATCACCCTGACTCGTCGGCGCTCCACGCTGCCCTCCCCCAGCCCCACTGGTAGCGTGAGCCTGTGGAACATCCTGAGGAACAACATCGGAAAGGACCTGTCCAAGGTTGCCATGCCGGTACAGCTCAATGAGCCGCTCAACACCCTGCAGAGGCTGTGTGAGGAGCTGGAGTACAGCGAGCTGCTGGACACAGCCAACCAGACCCATGACCCTTACCAGCGTATGGTGAGAGCAGCCTGCACCTACACACATGCAAAAAAAAAATTCTCATACAAACACTGACACATGCACTTAATGGATTGTAAGAGAGTTACGCGTTTATTACAAGGTAAATTATCTACTTATCCTGCAGGTGTGCAACATCAAAGTTGGTGTAGCAAAATTTTGACAGGAAATGTGTCTTGGGTTCAGTGCTCTTCCTCGTACAGCTATTTAAATGCTTTTGCTCTGTAAGTGCTTCTGTGAGAGGCTTTGATAAATATTTTATTTTTTTGCAAGGAAGAACCTTTCACTTGTCTTCTTCTCCTGAGCCTGTTGAGAAACCCTTCTCTTTTTAAGAATATTCGATGCTCAGTTATTGTCAAATAGACACTTGGTAGTTAAAAAACATGTCAAGTCTCACTCTACATCCTTTAGAAAATACAATACTCAGTACTTTTATTTACTGTAGCAATAATTATACCTGAGTGCACACAAATGAAACTCTTACATGCATCTACACATACAGTCGGCGGTACAGTAGTCCCCTTTAACAACTGTTCAAATCTGCACATACACACAAACTCGCAGTCGTGTTCAGAACCTCATGTTGACAGGCATCTTGGGTCCACTCATGTAAAAACTGTTATTCATCCTCTTTAAATTTTCCATGCAGGTTTATGTCGCCACATTTGCGATATCTGCATATGCATCCACCTTCCATCGAGCAGCAAGCAAACCCTTCAACCCTGTCCTGGGAGAGACGTACGAGTGTGACAGACCGGATAAAAACTTCAGGTTTATAGCTGAACAGGTAGACACACAACAGACAACACAAGTGAATCATTGCAAGGGAGAGAAACCTCCTTCACATTAACGGCTACTTTTCAGTTTTCCTCTTTAAACTGATGAAATCATGCATAATCGGTGATTATTTTCTTGCAGATGAAAGGTGTTGCACAACAACGCAATTAAGTTTAATGTGCTGCATTTAATGTTTTTAAGTATTGATTTAGAACTGCAAAATTACTTGTTTGGTGAAGTCCTCTCGTGTCAGGGGTATCAGTGAAGGCCTTCAGCAGTGGAAGAACAGCGCCCCCCTCTAAGCAATACACAAGATTGCGGAAAAATCCAGCCTAGTAGCAAACAATGTCAAGCAGTGCACGTAATCACCTACCCGCCATTCTTCTCTGCGGTGGTCTTTGTTTACAGTAATTACACTAATCTCTTACCTCAAATGTAGATACACTTTAGAGCTCACAGAAAGTAAGAGGTATCATCTTTCCCACCTTTTGTTTTTGACCGATTCATGAGACAACTTGCTGGGCTCAAGTCTCTGCTGCAGTAATGCAAAGCTTGGATGAAATTCCTTTTATCAAGTCTTTTCTATCTGTCTCTTCTCTTTATTTCCCAGGTGAGTCATCACCCACCTGTTTCAGCATGTCACTCTGATTCAAAGAACTTTACCTTTTGGCAAGGTGAGCAGGAGAACACATGTTTTTGATAAATGTGCCATTTCCCCCTTCATTTGTCTGGGCGCCACACCTTTGGAGTGATAGTGACACGCTGCAGGTTATATTTAAAGTGACTGTTAGTTGTAACCTTATTTGACTTCAGTTCTCGCTCTGTAACTTTCCATCACATGATATATATAAATGCTCTATTTGCATTCTGTAACCAATGACTCTGCAGACTATACTAATGCAACCTTTTTTGTAAACTCACACTGTAAAAGAAGCTGGTACGCGCTGTATGAGAAGCTAAATTTCCAAAAAGGACACTGCTGTTTACTGAAGAGATAAAGCCTTTAAGATGTAATTTAACAAAATACGACAGTTTTAATTGTTTCAAGCACCCACCATCATTTTGTGATTTGTTTCTTTTAGATGTCCGATGGAAAAATAAATTTTGGGGCAAATCCATGGAAATTGTTCCCATGGGAGTCACGCATGTCACACTACCTGCGTAAGTCTTCTGCTGCTTTATATATTGTGTGTGAATGCAGTTTGCATGTGCATGAGTGTTAACACTCTTGTATGTTTAATATGAGTTTAAGCGAGTTACATGTGTTTATTTTCTTCAGGTTTGGGGACCACTACGAATGGAACAAAGTGACGTCCTGCATCCACAACATCCTGAGTGGCCAGCGGTGGATAGAACACTACGGAGAGATGTCCATCAAAAATATCAACAGCGATGACTGCCAGTGTAAAATCACATTTGTCAAGGTTAGGAAACATGCCTGTTCAAATCACAGCATATGCTGCAAATGTCTGTGTGCCAGCTGTGAGTTCCACCAAACTTTGGAGAGGGAGGGAAATTAGCAAAATGTGTTTCCCATGTCTCAACAATGAACAAATAATGCAGTCCATGCAGGATGTGATTCACTCCTTGATTATTTGTTGGAGTTATTCTGTAGAGAAAATGTATGTAATTGTACTAGGCTCTTAGTGTTGTTTCTGTCCTGTTAGTGTGTTTTGTTTTTTCTAGTTCTCATGATCCTCTTTCAAACTCTTGTAATCATCACAGTTGTCTGACTTTCAGCATCTGGTTTAAGCTTGTTTGTCCTTTTAATAGACACTCTCTAATTTGCTCCTTTGTAAAAATATAACTGCAGTGTTGTTTAATTCAGTGCCGCCTACACAAACAAACATGCCTCTTCTTCAGTATGCCAGATAATAAACACTTTTAGGACAAACAGCACCATCCTCTGGACAAAAATAGGAACTGAATTTCAAAATATTAGCACGGAAAACTAGACAGCAGTAATCCAATTCTTTTAAATAAAAACAAAAGTCAGAGTATTTTGACTAAAAGTGTTAAAGTTGATACTTAGGATGTCTGCTCTCATGCTGTGTAAAATATTTTGTTGTTGATACAACACAAACAAACCATTTACCTGTTTTATTTTTAAAGGCAAGATCATGGAGCTCCACAGTGAATGAGGTGGAGGGCGTGGTCACAGATTCCAATGGAAAAGTCGTACACTCCATTTTTGGAAAATGGCACGAGGCAGTTTTTCAAGGAGACCCACCCTCTGCCACGTGTATCTGGAGAGCAAGTGAGTGACTGCTTCCTGGAAGAGTCCATTATAAAGTTTTTGCGCCAGGACACTTCAATCAAGTGACCAAACTGAGCTTGACATGACATGACAGCTGCTACTTTGTGTGTTTCTGCGTGTGTGTGTATAGACCCCATGCCAGTGGAACAAGAGCAGTACTATGGCTTCACCCAGTTTGCAGTGGAGTTGAATGAGATGGACCCCACCCTGAGACCTCTGCTGCCCCCCACAGACACACGCTTCAGGCCGGACCAGAGGTCAGCTCTTTTAATCTGATGTTGATCTTTTTGAGTCTGTCCACAGATGTCACCCCTATAGCACCTTTTATAGAAACTTAATTACTTTTTTCACACTTTATTACTTTTGTTGCTGTTAAATCATATATTCTTGTCTGATTTCTTGTATACATGTGTGCTTGTAGTCTCACATTTGACCCCAAAAATGACTCAGAAAAACTGGGTGTGAAACAGTAAATTGCTGAATTTCATTACCTGGACTGGAGCCAAAAACCAGTGGGTGTTGGAGATGTTTCAGCTTTACTTTTGAGGAGCTTTCATGTCATCCATCTTTTTACAATCAAACATGCTGAACATGCTATGAAATTTCAAAGGAAAGCCATATTATAAAGATAAAGATTGATGATATTGGATCATTTGTCATCAAGGAGATACACCAAACCACATCAATAGATCGTTACACCCCTACTGATATTTTGCTTAAAGTTCATGGTTTTTCAGCATAAATGGGGAATGTTCAAAGGGAATTTAAAGTTCCTAGTTTAGTTCCTGGCTTTTTGACTGTTGTCAAATTAACAGTAACATCTGCAACAAGACAAAACGTCTGCTGTGAGAAAGGACAACGCACAGCTTTAGCAAGTCTTTGTCAAATCAATAAGGCGGCTACTTATAATCGTAGCAGCGTACAAACGGCCTCCTGACCAGAATAGCTGTTTTGGCTGAACTGGTCATGTGAGGAGACACTGGCCAAAGGATTTCAGAGGGGCAAGAAGGACTCAAGTATTATACTCAAGTACTGAGAAGAACACTAAGTGGCTATACTTAGATTTCCCGTTTCTGTTTCCTATCCTCATTTGCTTTTTCTGCTTTTGTGTCCAGGCTGTTAGAGGAGGGGAACACAGAGGGAGCCGAGGAGCAGAAACAGAGGATAGAGCAGCTCCAGAGGGAGAGGAGGAAAGTGCTGCAGGAGAACAACATGATACACCAGCCACGCTTTTTCAAGTATGCTGCTGTTTTTCTTGGCTGTGTGTAAAAGTGTCCTTGTGTGCTTTCAGACACAGGGCTTGCATGTGTTTTTTTTCCGCATAATTGGCCCGTTGTTCGTGCTCCGAGTTCACCTCCATTGCAGCCACTGTGTCTCATGTGGTATAAACGTCTGTGAACACCACAGATGAAAACTTGTGATGAATGAACTGTGAGGTTAAGATCACTGTTGGCTTTGTAACTATTTTTTTTTTTTATAGCTAATATAGTTTTGTAAGGATTCAAAGTTATATTGATGTCTAACATTGTTCTTGAAACCAATCTGATTATTGAATGTGCTGAAGATTTGCTATGCATCACTTTATTTAAAGGCAGAGTCAGCAGCATTTTCCTAAAAAAAACAAAATACAGACTTAAAGAAATTTAATCCTGCTCATCACTTAAAGACCTCTAGACATGTGTGGTGGCGACTGTGTCTGCAGACCCCCTCGTAATTTGAGGTTTTGGTTTATTTGGGAGGTTTCTGGGTAGGGATTGGATGCTTTTCCCCCATCAAATGACAGTGTGCAGGTGAGTTTGGGAGTGGATAAAACATAGCAACTGGACGCCATTCAGACTGAAGAAAACTGCAAGTGCGGAAGTAGCAGCGTAGAAAAGGAAATATGGCGTTAGTGAGGCGGAACGGCAAGCAGATAAAGCTCGTTCCAGAATGACAGTGAATATCGGTTTTGCTTTCAGCTGCTTTTGAGCTCTGAAGGAGAGGCTGGAGAAGAAGAGTGACGTGGAGTTGGCCTGCTGTCCTCGAGGCCATATCCAGGTCTTTGTATTCCTTTATAAAGGAATTGTAAGGATGGGGGTAGCAACGGTTCTCCTCACACAACCTTTCCTCAAAGCAGGCGTCCATTATTGTTGTCTTGCTCTTCTAGTCTACTCTACAAAAGCCACTAACTGGACTGGAGTGTGGAACAACCACTTACATTAGAGCATGCACAGTCGACGCACTTTCCACGCACACAGTCCGTACAGTCACAAATTTTGGGCTGCAGTGGACATCTGTGGAGGGGTCCATGTGGACGATCGCAGGCATGGGCAGATGACGATTTTCACATCATGCGGACCTCCGTGTTTCTGCGTGACCCAATTTGAATACTGTGATTACTAACTGCAACAAACAATGCTACTGACTCTACCTTTAAATATGAGTGATGATGATTAATCATTCAATGTATCGATCCTAAAAGCACTTTTACTTTGTGTTGTCAACAGGAGGTCTAACAATGACACGTGGGTGAGCAACAACACCTACTGGGAGCTGCGCAGAGAACCTGGCTTCAGTAAAATGGACTTCCCTGTGTTGTGGTGACCTCTGGATTTCACCAAGCCTTTCCATCACAACCTATCATAGAGAGGGAAGTGTAAAACTGAAATGAGACCGGTTTACAAAGTGTTCTGACCTGGGCAACACGAGTTGCTCCATGTCACGGTGCAATGCAGTGTCAGCCTAATCCGAAAAGGACATCTGCTTCCTCTTTTTAGGACTAAGCAGAGCCTGTAGAACTTCTGATGGCTTAGTTTCTGTTGCTTATTATGTTTCTCTTTAAGGGTACATTCTCTTCTCATCATCATACTGTTTACAGTATCACTGTAAAGAGTCATATCATTATTCTGTTGCATCTCAGCATTTACCAAAGTGCCTTCTATTGCAGTGCCTCAGTCAACTGCTGTAGCAGTTATGCAGAAACACTTAATGCAGAGACTTTCAAAATCTTGTGGATGACGTCAGTGCGAAATGTGGATTTCTCTGAAGAGAAGAGGGTCAAGGTTGGAAGTGAACTTGTTCAAAAGGTCAAATTCCTCCATTCAGTCAGCATCATGACTGAAGAAATGATTACTTGCATCAGTGACGGATTGGAGGTTCTCATTCTGTAAGAGGGACTCCAGCCATTTTTGCTGCCTTGTTATAATCAGTTGTGACTGTCATAGGACTGTGTGACAGTGGATATCAATGTTGATCAATGCGGAAAACTGCAATAATACTCTATGTTCAAAGAATAAACTGGTGGATAGAGAAGTTATGCTGTGTCACACTTTTTGTTTTTTCAGTAGTGGACTGTTATTTTTACAAAGTTGTGACATATCACCACCGGCAAGTGTGTCACAAACTAAAATGCAGTACACACACCCCTGCCCTCAACTGTGACTTAGTGACTTAGCAGAACTTTTACCAAAGTTTTGTCAAGTCCCAATAGTTAAACTGTGTAGAAGGGGAGTAATCCAATCAGTGCCGCTCTCTGTCCAGCGCGTGTTCCTTTCGGCAGCTCTACGTTGTGCTTCTTAGCGACTGGTGACATTGGTACAAGCTGATTGGCTGTTAAAACAAGTGACGTGCCTTACGCTTTCAAACTCACCTCTGCTGACTGTGTCTGTAGCTTGAGTCGAGCTTAGACCAGTTTACACTGCTGCGACTTTCCCTGCAACCATTTTATCTGGTCATGAACTTTTGGTGTAAATTGGACTCGAAAGAGAACGACAACAAACAAAATAAAACAAACTGATGCAAAAACAGGGAGGGGAGGGCGCAGCAGAGTCGCTTCCCAAAGAGTCTCATACTACATCTAGCTTGATCTCCAAATGTTACCAACAACAGCTTAAATAGGACTTGGTTTTTAAAATTTTGGTCAGGAAGTGCCAAGGATGCCCTTCAACTCTCTCATTTACTGTAATGTTATTTTGTTCCAATGTTTTTCACCATGAACACAAAAGTAGGGACAATTCAAACTGAGATTCCTCTGTCATTTTTAACTTTGCCCAAACAACATGGAGTTCTTCTACAACGCCTCTGGATGCTAACGGTCTTCTCATTTTAACAATTGAAACTACAGCTTTTGAACAAGAGCATCTTGTTTCAGAGGTACTTTACTTTTAAGTCCAGTTTACAGCAAAGATTCATGACGAGACGAAACGGTGGATGAGCTGGAATTCTTGGACAAGACTTTGCAAATTTCTTGGCGTACGATGGAAATATAAGAAAATTCCACGCTGAAGTCAGTCATGGTCTTTCTGTGTGGAGTCTGCATGTTCGGACTGTGGTTTCCCCGAAGTCAGAGCACATAAAATATTAAGATTAAAGGTTCTGCAGACACCCTCAAACCATCGGCACAGAGAGTCTTGATCATCTGTGGACACCTTAGACCGAGGTAAGCAAAATAACAGCTTGGGACCTGACAAAAAATTTAAAATTATTATATCAAAACACATTTTTTGGGGGGAAGCAATGCTTAAATTCTGCACCTTTTTAAAAAAACTTTGTGCATGTATTAGTTATTCGTCCACATGTTGCTGTTATAGCCTTTAATTCGCTACTTGAGATATCTGAAATTAAAAGCAACAGTACTTGCCATTTTTGCAGTTAATGTGTTTATTAGTACTACAGCTGTCACAGTCATTTGTCCTGTTGAATGGTTCATTTCAGAACTAGGCTACTACTTCCCTTTATACACACACACACACACACACACACACACACACACACACATTCACACAAATACAAGCACATACTGTGTTACTTGTGTCTTGCTTTTAGTTATGAATTGTATTTTTTTATGTTTCTTTAACTCTTGATGCTTTGGCAGTATTGTTTTTATGACCTAAATGCCCATAAAGAAAGTTTGAATTGAATGAACCAGATGTTTACAGGTTATTAATTTCTCTCCAGCAGGAGAAAACATTGACCTTAATTGCTTAAGTTGAATGATATCAGACAGATTAAAAGGGGCAAGACCATTTACAGTTTTATAAGTCATCGCTGGCTCCTTCAAGTCTGATCTGTCACTGGCCGGTGTAATGTAGTCAACTTTTTAAATTTAAGTTCAGAGTCTAACTGCAGCATTCTGAACAATTTGAACGTGAGTGTGAGCATGTAACAGACCCGACAGCCAAATAATCCAGAAATCAAATCGGGATGAAACAAAGGCGTGAATTAAAGTCTCTCCATAAACCACAGACACACAAAAAAAACCTAATTACAGCTGTGTCACAGAGGTGGAAAAAGATGATACTGGAGTTTTCTTCAATGTGCTGACCAAAGAAGAGGGCAGAATCAAACCTAACTGGCTGAGGGTGACTGTAACTTGGTCCAACTGGTATCTATGTCAAGCAGGGTCAATGACCAGCATCAGTTATGTTGGAATTTAAGAACAGGAAATTAAATGACCTCCAGGATTTCACAGTGGATAAACAGGACTAATCTTTCCGAGTGTGACCTTCAGCCTTTACAGGCACAGTCAGCTGAGTGTCAGCAGTGTAGATGTGAAAAATTTCCATCGGAACTGCTGATAGTTTAGCAGATAACTTATAATTGTATAAAGCAAACAGCAGAGGGCCAGAACAGAGCCCTGATGCACTTCTCATTTCACGTCATAATATATCCATGAAATACTGAATAGGAAACACACTGTGTTTTTATGGAAAGGAGAGAGTTTAACCTTGCCAGAACCAGGCCAGAGACTCAAACTGGTTTTCAAGTCAGTCGAGGATTATACCAGAAACAATCGTATCAAAAGCTGCACTGCAATCTATAATGAAAGAAGCACAGATGTGGAATTTTAATAAATAGTTGTTGACCAACCTAGTAAGTGCAGTTTTAGTGGAATGACAGGCCTTGAAAGCAGGTTAGAAAGGTTCAAAAAGAGTCTCGCTAGTTATGTGGCCAAAATACGCTGAGAACTCTAATATTAATACACTAACAATAAAAGTACACACAGGCATATAAATGATTACTCTATGAAAGGGGCTATGTGCCATCGATTCTTTTAGCGTTTGTGGTTGCCACAAAGCTGAGAGCAGCCTGTTACAGTAGTCTTTAAGTCTCACATTGTCAGATGTGTTGGCATCTGCTGGTGAAGGTGCAGATTACACCGACTACCTTCCAGGAATGTAGGAGAACATGAAGTGGCTGCGAAAACTTGTTGGCTACTGTAGAAACACGGCTGACTCTGCAGTACAGGACCTGCTTTCTCTGTATATATATATATGAGGCTCCTTGTAAGTTTCTCATCCCTTTTTTTAAATTCACCATTTAGTGCAGACATGTAAAATTACACAGACAAGAAGTGGTTTACAGAAGACGAACATAAAACAGAACAAAATAAACAGAACAGTGTAACAACTGTGCTGATAGTAATAATAAAAATAGAATAGCACAAAACAAATGAAGTGGGTTGGGAGCAGTTCAGTGGCTTTTCAGGGATGAGTTTGGTTTGGTGTTATTTCTTCTTTCGGTTCATGCAGATTCCTTGAAGTTTTCCCCTCCCTTTTCCTCTTCCTTTCTCCAGTGACATGCCTGTTTTTACTTGTGTTGAGCTGTGGCACTAACCCACCAACAATGGAATAAAACTGGGAATTGCGGAGTACGTTTAGTTGAATTCTTCAAGTTAATTTTATTTGTATGGCTGATTGTCGGTCCATTGCTATCTGTTGCACCAGAAGGTCCAACATTGTGAAATAGTAATCTTTTTCCTACTTTTCCAGTTCAGCAGTATTGTTTTCTTGGCGACAGTTAGGGCTACAAGCAGGGGCGTTATGATTTGTTTTGAACTTGAGTTCAGTGCGTCCAGGTGGCCAAGTATGCTGGGGGATAGTGGAGTATTGCAGCCAAGGGGATGAGATAGTGTTGTAGTTATTTCATTCCAAAAGTGTTGGTGGACAGAGCCAGAGGGCGTGAAGGTAGTCATCTGTTGTGCTGAGTGTACATTGAGTGCAAATGTCTGATTCCGATAGTCCCATTATGTGCATCTCGTGCTGTGTGATGAGTGTTCTGTGAATGATTTGATATTGTATTAGCTGCATGTTGGTATTTCTGGACATGTTGAAAATGTTACTGCAGATTATGTTCCAAAAGTGATGATCGGTGTGAGTATTGAGATCTTTTTCCCATTTATTTATTGAAGTATGAGGTGTATCGTCAGTGGAAGATACAAGTGTATACAGTTTGGAGAGTGTTTTTTTTTAAATGAATGATTTTGTTAATGCTGTCTAGTAGTCGTGGTTGTCCAAGATGTGTGTTAGTGATATTTATTTTTTGCTTTAATTGACTGTTTTAATTGGACATACTGAAAAAAGATGTTGTTCCTTGATACTATATATATATCAGTTAGCTGTTGGAATGTTAATAAGGTGTCATGGTCAAAAATGGTGTAGGTGTGCGATGCCTTTTTTCTTGCATTTTGTGCCTGTTAGGGGTGATCTGTTTGCGGTGAAGTCTGGGTTATTCCATATGGGTGTCTGAGTTGTAGGTGAGAAGGCAGCGTCTTTTAGCCTCATTTATCGACTGTCCACCAAGCTGTCAGAGTTGTGGCGACTGTGATGATTTCGAAGCAGTTGCAGTTCTTGTTAATATTTATTTCTATTTTAGCCCAGCAATTGTATTACAGCGTATAAATTATGGGACATTTCTCTGGGCTTTTTCAAAATATGAATACCCCACCCATCCAACTTCCCCACCCCGTATCTCCATAGCCACCTTATTGAAAAATATTAATATGCAATTATACAAAATGTAAATTAGATAGCATCTGTATAGTTCAGCATATGATATGTCAAAAATAGACTTGAAAAAAGAGGAAAAAAGAAAAAGGCACCACAGAAAACAAGGAAAAGGCGAGCACAGAAGAAAGGTTACAAAGGTTATATACAATAATAATAAAACACTGGGCTATATCAGATGGAAGTTTCTTTTATGTGATATGAGAGATCAGTCAGTGTCTGTTCTGAATCCATATTTTCAGAAATAGGTCTCGGTGTCCGGGGAGTCTGGATATAACTCTTTCATAACTGGCTATATTCAACATTATTTCGATCCAGTGTTCGAAAGATGAAGGTGTGACTGTTTTCCACTGTCTCACAATAATCCTGCATCCTGTTAACACGGCCAGCCGACACCACGATTTTTTGAGACCAGACATTTGGTGTTCACAAGGGATAATTCCCAAGAGACATAATGCTGCATAATTTTATATTAAAGTAATTTAAGACAGTATATAATCAGAATTTATGCAATTAATGGTTAAAAATGCAATTTTAAATTATTTCAATTTTATTTATGTATTCTCTTTTTCGAGGGCATCTCATGACCCCCCGCTCTGTGTCTTGTGATCCTGCCGCGGAGTCCTGACCCACACTTGAGTAGTAGTTGCAGGCTCAATCTAAAACACAGTTCTTACACTCAGGCGATTATACAATCATGAAAACGTACTTAAGAATATAATGTTTCATTTCTGCCAACAGATTCTGCTAAATCCCACACTGTCTGGACCTCGAGAACAGCCATAAGAACATCTGTGCCCCTTGGTTTGTCCATACCTCAAGAGACAGAAAACCATTATCTGTACATCTGAGTGACAACTCCCTGTCAGCCTTTACAAAGTTACTACTTATCACCACAGGCAGGTCAAACCAAAATACACCCACCCACTCACACATACACACATACACACATCTCCCGCACCCCAGTTTGTGCATCTTTTCACTTTGAATCAAACCACCACATGACATCACCTAGTACCCATTACCACTGGCACAGAACAGGGTTTCCTCTCACGTAAAGGGGATTTCCACCCATTTTAAAAACTGACATAGATAAATGTGCTTTTTGACAGCATGGCCAGCATGTCACTCTTTCAGTAAGGAGTTCACATCTGGCCCTGCTGCACTGACAGTGAAAAGACACACTGGTGCAGTTTTCTTGTGAGCTATTTGTGTAATTAAAGGTGACTTTTTTTTTCATGCCTGTGTCAAAGTTTCAGATGATTTTCTGTCATTTGCAGGGGATAATTTTACTAAAGTTCATCAAGCCACACAGTACTACGTGCTCTGCTTTTGACAGGATGTGGTTCGGCCAGCGGTGATGTGCCATCACCTAATTCTTATCACTTAGAAAACCACCAGTCCCCTGCAGGTGTGCTTCAAAAACTGATTGCAAGGATCAAAAAGGCACGATTTGCACTCTCAGTATAGCCTACTGAGGAAAGAGGCAAGTCTACTCATGCCCTGAAACACACACGCACGCACGCACGCACACACACACACACACACACACACACACACACACACAAATAGCACAGTTCTGATCAACTGCAGTGAGAGTGGGCGGGGGAGGAGCGGTCTCTCTCCTCTGCTGTCAAACGGAGAACTGTACAGTCAAACCCTCTCCACCATTCACAGCTCTGACCAAACTGTGCGCTTATCGGTGATTTACAGTTCCCGTCACTTCATCAGTTTGTAGTCACGCTGTAAGTGGAGTGTATTGTCAGTGGGCTACTTTTGTCCGCGTTCAACAAACTTGGTGTACTTTTTACGCATGGCAACATCGGTGACATTCCAGGAGTGACGACTGGACGAACGCAGCGACGCCAAATTCTGAACTTGGGAGGTTGTTTATGAATTGATTTAAGGTAAGCAACAAGTTCATTTATACTCAGTCGTTTAACTGCGTTTTTGGGGCGCATAGGGCTGCACTCTCAGTCTTCTCTGACGTGAACTTAAGATGATGCGGTTGGTTTGAGGTAAATTTTCCGATCCAAACAAGATTTTCTTCACCGATTTTCTTTGATTTTCCATTCAGAATCCGAGTCACGCGTACTTAAGGCTCGTGCGCTGCTGATCTCACCGTGCAAGCACGCGCAGCTCCCAGCCACTGCAGCCTGGTTACATTAGGAAAGTGGGCTTTCGGGAAACACACACGCGCGCGCTGGCACACGTGTAAGTGTGTGTGGTTGTGTATAATTTTTGAACACGACGGGAATTCTGTGGGGGCGCAACCCGCTGAATCCGTTTACACTGATAAATGTTTTATAAGAAACTTAAATCTAGGTTACTTGTATGTTGGTATTACGTAAAAATGTCACGTTATAACGTGAAACTTTCACTGTTATAACAATAAACTCATCATGTTAAAACGTGATACTGATCTGTTTTTATTTCTGTGGCGTGACAGCAATACGCTTCGGTAACTTTAAACTTTTTTGTGTTCTTGTACTAAAACTTGTGTTTGATGTGTGCTACCTCAGAAGTCATTAAAATAACATATTAAGTATCTTTTACAGATAAAATTTAAAAACAGAACATTTTGTGGATATTGCATTTTGTTTGCTTTATGTTTATCAGATACTGAAGGAATTTAAGAAACTGTTATATTCCCTATAAGTTACTGCTATGCATTGTACCCACTGGCACCGTTACCATGTGAACATTATAGGAAATGTTCAGCCCAAAAGTTCCACAAATGTTAAAAAGGACATTTTTTTTATTATGTTATCTCTTTCTCTCTTGTTTCCTTGGTTCAGATCACACTAAATAAAAGGAATATTAAATATTTAAAAACAGCTTATGTGAGCTTTTGGAGTTAAGAGTGTGAGGTGAGTGAAAGGTTCACACTGACATCATGTCGACTCTTAAATAATTCAAAGCCAAATGACTCAACACACTAAAACCATGTCACCTCCAGGGGAATTTGTTGTTGTGCCTACATCAGAGAAGGTGGTGGTGTTTGTCATTTTGTTTGAGAAGGAAAAAGTTAGAGGTCTGAGCTCTAAAATACATTTCCCATAACTGGCTTCTCTCTGTCTCCTCCTGCCAATGCTGCGTTCTCATGTTTAACTCTAACATTCCTCACACCGACAGAGTCACGGCTCGACTTTCTTCGATTTGTCCCCCCTCCCCCCTCCCCGCAGAGCACAAATCCTCATCACGCCTGATTACTTTAAATATTTAAGCTATGAAAGCAGAGCCAGCAGAATAAACAAACCATGGCATCTGAGTGTGTGTGTGTGTGTGTTTGGGGTCACACTAATATGTTAAACAACTGGCAGGGGACTTCCCTCAGGCCTCATGAGTCACTGACTTCAGTTGATTGCAGGAGTCAGAGTGTGTGGTTACAAGGTAATCACACACCCCAACAGGGTCTGTTCGGCATAATCGGGACTTCTCCACCTTGCATGAATTTTATGTAGAGGGGAAAACTGGGGAGAATACCAACTGGAAATCACCCTCAGTGCTCAAGTGTTAAACTAAATGCAGATAAGGGCTATTTTCTTTGCTGTCAGTGCCTTGCAGTGGACGAGACAAATTCAACGTGAAGCCTAAAAGTCTCCTTTCTTTTTTCTGCTCAAGCCATGTTTTCCAAAGCCACTTCCAACTTCATCCATCAGATTGACACAGAGGGAAGCCTCATCCCCGTGTCACGATTAAATGACTCCAAAAAGCTGGGTCTCTTGGCACTGGTCGTAAAACGCAACCGCATCTGGTTCTGGCAGAGGCCCAAGTATCAACCGACATGTTTCACCCTTGACAACCTGTTGCAGGGCGACGAGGTGCTCAGTCCCGGTATGTAGGTGTACACGTACAGAGTGCCTGTGTCAAAAGAATTCATGCAGAGTGAATGGAAATTGCTCAAACTTCCAGCATGTGATGTTTTACGTTCATGCCAACTTCTTTTTTGTAAGACACAAAGTGAATCATCTGAAACACACATCCATGTATCTGCTAACACCACATGTCTTGTCAGGAGTGTCTGAGACAGAATTCCTGGATTTATACAAGGGGACGTTTGGAGACCAACTCTCAGGGAAGCTGGGCACAGAGGCTGGCTCTGTCGGTGTCACACTGGAGGGGCGGGGCTCCTCCAAGCTCCAATCGTGTTTTGGCAAGTTGAAGAAGGAGGAACTGGATGTGATAAAGCTGATGCGTGACTCCAGCGACAGGTGCTAAATGATTTCCTTTTAGTCAACGGAAGGTGAGGGATGTTGAATTAATTATTGATGATGTGAACGCTCCATAAATGTGGTTAGACATCAGACATTTGACACATCAGAGCATTAGCATGTAGAGAGTAAATACAACACAGAGATCAGTAGTGTCATCTTACTCAAATGCACCCCAACGGATCTTTCCGTTGTTGTGACTGGATATCTGTTTCCGATCCCACTCTATTAATTTGAATGCACTCACAGCTTTCTGATAATGACTATAAAATACACTGCTTACATGCTACACACACACACACTGTAGATT
>JAPXVT010000009.1:19641489-19657175 GCA_029823135.1 Acanthurus reversus
CTGTAAAAGCAGAGTGACTCTGTTCATCTCCTTCCTCTGACAAGCCTTCTCCATCCCTCCTCCATCCTCGTTTTCTCCTGCTCTGCTTGCTGTGTGTTCAAAGTATACAGAGCCCCCCCACCCCCCAGAGAGCTGGAGGGAAGTGCGCATGGGCTGGAATAAAAAAGAGAGGGCGAGCACGGAAGAGAGGGACGGAGAAAAAAGGAGGGGAAGAAAATAGGTTCATATACTCGTGAGCTCACCTGACTTTCAGACTTTCAGCCCCAATGCTCCTTCATTTGCCCTCATGTCCAGTCACAACAGATGTCATTGCAGTACCCTTCTCAGAAGTGCGGAGTCTTCTTTCTTCTTCCAGTTAGCTGTTATTATGAGTTTTGTTACAAAATGCCAAAATTTGCTCTTTACTACATCAGACCCTCAATAGCTTCCAGTTTGGTTTTTGTGGTAATGCAGAAAGTGCCTGTCAGCAGCATTTTTCAGGCTCTAAACATCATGGTGGTGATGCTTAGAGATGGTGTGACAAAGCGGGGCAATGACGATGATTTACAGAGACATCTCAGGCACGAACTTGTACATTTGAGTCTTTGATTCTATAGGCGTATTAAGGGCAAATTCCCTGCACTGTAGATGTATTATTTAAGAATAACAGTCATGGGAGTGAGTGTTATGGTTGCATAAAGCATTTGTGCAGCACTCCTTAACTCCGGTGGCATTTAATGTAACACTGATACTGGATTAGTCAATTTAGCTTAGCTTACCTTTAGGTTTAGAGACAGCAGTGTTGGTTGGTTGGTTGAGTTGCTGCTTTGGTCCAGACCATAGAGAGTATAATGAATAGTGGACAGAGCCACCATAATGCCACCCGCTGATTTGTTGACTGCCGTTTTAAGGCTTCTAGTTTGGCATTATGGATGTTGGTGTCTTAGTTTTCTGGATCCAAAAGTGACCGTATATGGATAAGAGGATGGAGCTGGGGAGGATAAACATTTTTACCAATGACATTGTGACATGAAGTAGACAGCTAAGTACTGCTTATACTCAAAATCACATTGACCTTAACTATGCATACATACCTGCCACCACTGGACTGTGAAAAAAAGGGAGATTTTCCTCAGTATTGGTAGGAATGACCTACCCTCAATGTCCGGGGCCCAGTATAATCCTATATCACAAACTGATAGAATAAATACATGTGTTAAAGCATGTGATCCACCTAAGCTGGACTTGTGGCATTGACTTAAGTTTGCCAGTTACATACTAAGTGAGTTCTGAGACAGTAAAAGACCGCATTACCATACTTTCTGTGCAACAAAAAATGACAGCAGGGGTCGTAATGATTAACCAAGGGAGTGAGCAGGTGGAAAGAGAAGTAATATGTGGACAAGTGAAGAAAGAGACATATTAAAGAGTGAAGAGTGAAAGCACAGTGTTGGCCACAGTGCATCTACATATTTAATGTGCCCTCGGGCTGTCAGTTTAGCCTCAGTATAATCACTCTGATGTTAGGAGAGAGAAAAGAAGAGGAAAGAAGGAAAGGAGAGGAGAGGAGAGGAAAGGAGAGATATGACATGGCAGAGATGCTGAATGATAGAGGTCCATTTTCACACAGCAGAAATCATGGTCCATTGTCCATCAGTTAGATATTACAGAGTTTATCAAAGTATGAGAAGAGTGTGTGCACAACACACACACACACACACACACACACACACACACACGGGTATCCTCCTGGGATTCATCCAACCAGTGACCTGAGCTGCAGAGTTTATCATCTGTCACTGTTTAAGGTCAGATGCAGAATGAGATTCCAAAAAAACACACGAGACAAATACCAGCTGACAGGGTCACCCCTCAACAGCAGGCCAGCCCTGACATTTGTGTGTGTTTGCGTGTGTGTGTGTGTGACTGGAGATATTTCTTAACTCACTTGAACAGTCTGCTGCCATCTGCACTGTCCTCGTCTGCTGACCTTTGTGTTCTTTGTTTTCTCAGTTTGCAAAACTATTGGAGATCAAAATGACTTTTCAGAACTTTCCATTTTTATTTATCTTTTATGGGGCAGAAAGCCGTTTCTGCTGCCTCTGCAAGAAGTAGAGGAGTTTAATTGAAAGCCAAGCTGTGGTTGAAATTTAAAGTCAGTGTCCTTCAGCCTCAGGGAACAACTGCAGCTGTAAGACAAGATATTATTCTGTATTTCATCAGACACGCTGCACATCAAGATGTCCTTTTATTTCAGTTGCTCTGTCCCTCACACCTTCGCTCTGCCTCCACCCTTGCTTTATCCTCTTTTTTGTGCTCTTTCATTTACCTTCCTCAGCCCTGCTCCAACTTTCTGGCCCTCCAGTCCAGCGGGACCATGATGCTCAGCAGCTCCGTGGAGGTGCCCAGCCCGGGCGGGATGAGCGGCCTTAGCGGGCTGAGCGCGGCGGCCCGGAACGTGGTGCGCTCCTCCAGCATCTCGGGGGCCATGTACAGCCTGGAGAAGAGTCCCGGCAGCGGGGGCCCGGACTCCACGTCACTGGCTGGCAACAAGAAGCGGCGCTCCAGTCTTGGCGCCAAGATGGTGGCCATCGTGGGGTTGTCGCAGTGGAGCAAGAGCACACAGCAGCTCAACCAGCAAGGTTAGTTTTATATCTTACAGATGGGAATGCATTTTGCCTTTTGTCTTTTGTTTTTGTTCATTCCCTTTCGTCTTTTGTCCAAAGTATTGGGTTATCAGTCTGTTGTTTAAATTTCAGTTTAGCTTTAAAGCTGCAGATCATAATCCTCTCCAAATAAATCAGTTTTGAATAGGTACCACATTTAATCACCTTGACCCCCCTGTCTTGACTTTACCATTTTCAAATATTCCACATGCCTTTAAAATGATTAAATGCTCTTGCTGCAGGGAGACAGTAACGCTGGTCTAGTGGCACAGTGATTGTTTTAGAGTATGCAAAACGACATTAGCATAATCCACTCCAAAGGGTATTTGTTGGTGCACTGTCTCAGTTCTAATACCTATAATATCTTTTTCAACAAGCTCTTACTGGCTTTACCTTTCACAGTGTTATCATTGTAATGAGCCATTTTTTAAAGCCTTCAACATTATTGTGAGATTCATTGTCTGCTGAACTCTGTAGTGGGTTTGCAGCAGTGGGAGCTGGTACGCATGGTGGCTGTATAGTAATGATAGCGACACAGTGTTCTTATATGTGTCCTGTGGGTGTAATTATAGATATTGTGCAGCTGCAACAAAAGTGTTTCTCATTTTGAGCCTCAGCGTCCAACACAGACACACTAACTCCTGGTGGGAAACAGGAAAAACATGTCAGACACCAAGGCAAGGTACAGGCTGACAGGACTGGGCGGGGTGGGGGTGGGTAGACAGGCGACGCAACCTTTTTTTAATAGAGTTAAATTCTTTAATCATTTCTCTATTTGGCGATAACAACAGCTCCCCACATTGTCTCAGTACATTCCGTTTCTCCTTCCAGTACACTGAACTGTAACCTTGTCATAACAGTGTCTGCAAGTCTCTTTCTGCTTGCCTGCTTGCTTTGTGGTTGTACAGTATGTGCGTGTTATTCTGAGAGAATGTTCAGTCTCATTATAAGATCTGAGGGTTTTTGATTTCTGCTTTGTGTTTCTCTACCAATATTCAAACAATGCTGTTTTTATTTCCTAATGTAAATAGAAAAATGTTTTTCCTGATGAAATGTGATAAATGATTGATCATTTAAAGGACTGTGCCAGTCTATTTTTGACTTCTCACCATCACCCTGTTCTTGTTGTCGTTTAAATTCAACCATGTGTTTACTTTAGTATACCTCACACAGCATTTTAAACCCCACTCACTGCCATTCATGTTGAAATAGTGTATAGAAACACTATAGGACATGTGAAAGTTGTTAGGTATAGGTAATTCACCCTTCTGAAAAGAGCTGTTGTGTTTATTTGGTCAAAAATCCCTGATCGAGAGAGAGAAGTGCTGGGAACTGTGGAGACAAAAGTTATTAGGCCTGGAAAAATAGTTCCTTCTGAGTGCTGCCTTCCTCGCTCGAATATTAGCATAAGGACGGATTTTGACACAGAGATTCTTTTTTAACAAAAATGGTCAAATATTACAGGTACTTTCTTTTCTGCATTTATTAAATAGAGACAAAATGTGAAAAATTCTTTTTTTTTCCACACAAAATACCAAAAATTCACAAGCATTTGAAAAGATTCTAGCTTTTCAAATGTTAATATTTTCTATTTCTTAAATTTCTCTGATAATAATAATCTAAAAGGAGAATTCTGGTATTTTTAAGCCTGGGCCTTCTCTTTTCCATGTTTCGATGTGTAAATTATTGGTACTTACCAAAATGTTTTTGTTTTTTCAGTAGATTGCCTCAAGGGGGGAACTGCAACATGTAACTGCTGCAAATATTCCTTTGGGGCATCTATGGCAGTCTTTAGTATGTCAAATAAAACTGATTGTTTGCCACTAATAGGCTGCAGTTGTTATACTAAGTGTATGACAACATTGCCAAACAGATCTCTACAGAGAAAGACCTTTGTTAGAGGGAAATTCTTTAAATGAAAAGGTTTTTTTCTCTTCAACACAAATTTATCTCTGGAGGCAAAAATAGCAATTTTAGTGGATATAGTAAAGGAGGACGTAGTTTCCTCAAAGGATTACTTTACTGCCATCGCAGCCATGTTGTGGCTCCCTCCTGTGGTGATCTACTGGAAAAATCAGAAAATTTTTTGGTAATGACCACTCATTCGCACAGCTAACCATGTTAAATAGGGCCCAGGTTTAAAAATACCCAAATTCCCCTTTAACTATCACAGATGACAAAAGGAATTACATTAAAGCTGAAAAGAGCAAATGTTTGACATTTTTGCTTGAAATATGATTAAAAATGATTATAAAATAGTTGGCAACTTTTTTTTTTTGATCGACTTATCAATACACGACTGATTATGGCAGCTCTCCTGACTATTTACACTATGACATTTTTTGATAAACAATCAGTAATGATGACCAGCAGATAGAGGCAAATAGTACAACAGTAACAAGAGAAAACCGCATCAGTTTACTGCAGTGCTGCCTTTAAAACCAGGGAAAGGTAACACATGCCCAATCACAGTATTTAAAATCAGACGATATCACCTCATACTGTATGTAAAACAGACATGTTGCCCAGCCGGTTGAGTTGAACATGTATGGTTGAACATACTAGCAATCATCTGGAACACCACATCAACATAGTAACTGTCAACAAAACTTCAACAACAGAAAACTGAAAACAAGCTGCGAGTCAGGCCTGCTCCTTTACAGCGAGTTGTAAAACCTTTGTACAGCAATAGAAGAACAACCCTTCATTTTGAAAATGAAGGCTTCCAGAAAGGAAACAGTCTTTTTCAAGTTTATGGGATACTCAACTTGGAAGATGTGATAGAGTGAAAAGGTAACAGCCAAGGCAAGGGAGATATCCACACTGCCATCATCAAGGAGCATCTCAGTGTCATCCATCTTCACATTGATGGCACTGCTCTGCAGCGGGCATTCATTCGTGCAGTCACTCAGAACAATCGTTGGTGTTGGATACACAGGATCCTGTAAAATAAAATAAAAATTTTAAAAAGTGTTACACTGCATTGTCAGATAATGAGGAAAGTTAGCAAGTTAAAAACAAAGCCTAATATTTTTTTCAATTGCAAAACAGTTATTTAATATGAAAAACTATATATGGTGTGTTGTATAAAATTGCATGCATTGCATGCAAACATTATGTGTCCCATCCTACTTTTTGGCAATTTCACCCATTTTTCTTTTATGGGAATAGATAAAGCTGTGATGGCTCTCTGTCAACATAAGCTGACACAACTGTTCACCACTAAACTGAAGTTCACTTTCAGCCTCATGTAACCGTACACATACCACCACCAACAAGATCATCATCATCACGAAAAAACATGGAACAGAATACTTTACCTTGTCGATGGCAAAAAGCTGCTGTGGGTCCTCTTTGAAGACTGAAGGTAGTAGGAGTACTGCAGCATTGACAATCAGGCCTGAAAAATTCAAAGGTAGAGGTTTCCAAATAACACATGCTATTGAGGATAGTAAACTAAAATATATCATTTTACATGAAATTGATTTTTTACATAAGGAAGGAAACTGCAAGAATGTTAAGAATGTTGAATCCTTTCCATGCAGAGAAAGACCTATCAGTTGATTTCTAAGTCAAAAGAAGAGTTTCACAAGGGATAAAAAGTTTAAAACTATGGTGCTACTTAGTGGTGGCTGTAGTGTTCTGCATGGTTGCAAGGGTGCTGTTACCTTGAAATATATGGCGTTTAATTAGTCTCACAAGTCGTGCACATGAAAAACACACAGCCACGCAAGCAGAAAACCATCATTGCAAGGGAGAAATTGTGCTCTGCAAGCACACAAACATCAACCATGAACGAAAAAAAGAAAAACTTGAGAAAAGCAAGAGCCCAACATACCTCTTCTTTCTTCCTCTGTCTTGGAAGCGTTGAGCGTAGTCAAACATTTATCTTTGAGGACGCTTTTGGGAGCCTTGTCAACAATGTTTTTTGACATTTTGGAGAGGTTAACGACCACTTGTTTGTCTGCATCAACTGTGGTTATAAGCTTCATTTCCTCTAGAATCTAAAAGAACAAAACAAACAAAAGATATGACATTGTATGCAAAAGCAAGTGTTGGATTGCTCACAGTTCTCTTAACAGTTAATTAAAGCTTTAACAGTTAAAAATGATACCATCTTTTTGTGACGTAGATTTTTTATTTATTTTCTTTTTAACAGTACTTATAAGGAACCAAAATGCATAATGAGTTCTACTCTAAATAAGTTTACTCAAATTCCACACGGGCCTACACTGCATTCAACTGGCTTAAACTGTGTTCCATTATGATGGGCATTGCCCACAAATTAACTTGGAATACAAGGCAAGTGCTTTGACCTCACCAAAAGTGGATGGCGTAGGCATGGAAACTCCTCAAGGACGGCAGCTGTTGGATGTTTCTGGATAAAGTGAGCTCTGTATTTTTGCGTTTTAGCCATTCCTTTTATTATAAGGTCGTAGTTTGGCCTGTGTTTTAGAGCTTCAGTTTTCATTGCTTCTTTATGGTGTTGAATGCTGTGCTCATCCTCGCCATCATGCATCTCCAATGTCTAAATCATAAGTAAGAAAAACAATTTTAAAAAGTGTTGAATTTATTTGAATATGCCCCAATTCTATATAGTCAGCACTTGGGCTCATTTAAAAAGAATATGATCAAAAGCTCTTTGCCAATCCCCCAAGACCCTGACATGTCTTTCCTTGCACCTACTGAACAGTTTTGTGGTTGATATGATCCTGATCATGTCTATATGAGCGGCAGAGGTCAGTGAATCCTGAGCCACTGGGGCCAGCTGGGCCACAAGGATAGAGGGCTACACCCATATTCATAGAATTGGAGTTACATCCAAGAAGTTATTTTTTCTGTGTTGTATGAGTTCTGCCTCTCAGATAAGGTCTGCTACAGCTGAGAGCCACCCTCTGCCTCATAGCCTACTGGGTGACAAGGGTGCAGACAAGGCCTGTAAGTAGAGTGCAAGTACAGTTTAGCTGTGACCTAATAACTTGAACTGATGAACTAATGACTTACGGCCCTGACTTTCTTCAGTGAAGACTCACTGTCCTCTGATTTGGCTCTATGCTTCCTTCCACCATTAGGTGATGAGAATCTCTCCCTCATTTTCGCCACTTCACTGTTGCCAATCAGGGGAATTCTCTCTTTTTTAAATTTGTTGCGCAGAGACTCCAAGAGCGCATCCTGACCAAAAATAATAACAATTGATCACAAAATTAACATAAAAGAAAATGTCAAGAGACAGGAAGTCAAAGTTGGTGCTAACATTTTTTTAAGCAGGCTATAGACTAGAATTATTTTTTCCCTTTTTAAATTAGGGCCTTGACACTCTGATGCTCCAAATACTGACATTAGGAACAAGGTAGAATGACAAAAGCAACACTACCTCTACATTGTATAAAGCATAGGAGTGGACACTGAAAACTTACATATCCCGATCCAGATTTCTCACGCAAAAACGGGTACTGGATGAGAAGCGTTCGCATCAAGTCCACATACTGGAGATGTGTTGGATACCTGCAAGCATTGATGAAGAAAAAAAAAAACTTTACAAAGTCATTCTCAGGGGTGCAATTGTCATGCTATTTAAGCTGGAGTTACAGCACATAACCATGGTGGATCTTTTACATTATACAGCAGTTAATAAAACAGAAAATTCAAGATGACTGGCCCACTTCTCTTGCTCTTCGTAGTGTACTTTTGAGTAGTCTCTGGGTTAATGCACACTTTTGTGATAGGCAGGAGGCAGTTAGTAGTATTATGTGTGTAATCGCGTCACATTGATGTTTGCTGCTATGCTCTTTGAAAGAATGAAATTAAGCATTCATTAAGTGTACACTGATTTAAAAGCATTTGTGTTGCATTATAGTCTCACAAACCACACATTAATAACCCTCTGAAGTCCCTCTTATTGTTGATGATGAGAATCTGAACACAATAAGGAATGGCTGTGTGCCATACAGAGACATGGCTGTATTTTCTTTAGAAAGCTTGGGGCTTTCCAACAGTGCAGAATTTATGGTACCAAGAAACAGATGTATATATCATGTACATTTTATATAAAGTAATTGTTGTGAATGAAGTCTGCATGAAGAAGCACAGCTGTTACAGTTTTGTGCTATAACTTATATCTTGCGACCGCACCACGGCTAGTACGAGCTACCCCAAGTAACTCGGCTAAAGATATTTTACAAACTGAGGTAGAAGCGAGCCAATGTAAGAACTTAACTGCTGTAAAAACAGAAAAGCGAGAAAGAGTCGCAAGCTGTTATTAATCTCTGTGGATGCTAGATAGAGTGGCTGTCTGTGAGAATGGTGAGTGTGTCTGTGTGGCCAACCAGCAGAGCTGCAGTGTCTGTGTCAGGAGGAGGCGGAGTTTTGTCTGTAGATTGCCTGCCTTGTATCACAGAATGATATGGACACAGCTGAGTATTTTCCTTCATCATGAGTACGGATATTGACACATTTTATTTTGCACATCACTCGTACCAGATACTCGTTTCAGCTCAGCACCCAGCTCAACCCTAATGTTTGTTGATCCTGATCCTGCCAATAAACTCCTTTACCAACGAGATGAAGACATAAAGCGGTGTATATGATGCAAAGCACACCATTTGGTTTTAGAAAGATCTTAACAAGCACCACATGGTTACATCTATACTCACATGGTCTGAAGACTCAGTGTGTCATACAGGGCCTGTATTAGTGCATTTTTGCATTTGTTTCGCTGATGGGACTTCAGGTCAGAGTGCTTGTTGTTCAAGGAATTCAGAAGGAACTGTGGGAACCGAAGTTCAAAATATCCCATTGTGGGTTTTACTGGCACATCCAGCTCTGAACACAGCAGCACTTCATGTGTTTCTTTTCTGTTGACATAAGAACCAAAAAGAAGAAAAAAAACATTTAAAAAAGGTAATCAGGTTACCTAGCAGTATAATAGTTAACTACTGCATCAAGTCCGCTTACTTCACTCAAGTAATGCCACCTTGACAAAGTATAATTTTCACTTCATCTTTCACAGAGACCAATAGTACAGACGAGTTTTATTAATAGTGTTTATATGTTTACCACCTACAACAAATATTAGACACATACTCGGAAAATTAACTTTCAATGAATGAATTTTAGCTTACCCTTTCAGGGGACTCAGGATGCTCATGAAGCGCACCTGGTCCTTCATTTTCGGAAATATACGCTCACACATGCGTTCCGATAATCCCAGCAGTGTTGCACCATCTATTTCATTCTCTGGGAAAAATATACTGTTGTTAAAAGCAATAAAAGACATGAGAAAAAGTGGGACATAAGACAAGGGCAAGAGACAGAAAGAGGGCTAGATAAGAAGACTTAAGTTGCAATACCAGTTGTTACCAGAGGCATACAGTCCTAGTCAATACCATTGTTATCCTCCATACCATTACTACTGTAATTTTGAGGTGAAATAACATTTAGCTCATTTTCAACCAATTGAAAATTATGCTATTGTGGTTCATGAAAAACACATACAAGTTATCAGTAATTTGAGAGCTCTCCCTTTGAGCTGTGAAATACAGCATGTGTCATTTAAAATCTTGAAAGTAAAAATGAACCCTTACTCCAGCTCCTTCGGCAGATCCATGAGCAAACCAATATCATTGTTTCACTTGCAAATGGAAGTGAGCAAGTAAAAAATAAATAATCTCTTTAAGTCGGATAATTATAGACCTATAAACGTACCTGTACGTTTTTAGTTTGAGCATCATGGAGGAGCTCAAGAATATTAAGGTGAAGGAGAAGCCTTCCTGTTTAGACAACAGCTGCTCCTGGCAGAGCAACCTTACTCTGGTAAAGACTGGCGGGATATGAAGAAGGCCACGATGCCCTCTAGTGACAAAATTTAGTAATATTTGTGTAAATGGTAATAAATTGGGAAGAAGCGCTGGTGTGGAAATAATAGAATCGCAACAAGCCCAGTGAACCCACATCTTGTGTAGCTATGCATCAAGTCAAATTAATTATCAACAACACAACACATATGATGAATTGACATCTGCATAATATGCCATTTTTTAAGTTTACCTTCAACGTCGCAGAGGTTTGAATGGACGATGTAAAAGGGCAATATAGTCATTGCCGGAGCACTGGTAACAGTCAAGAGGGTGGAAGTCTATTTCATCTCCAGGCTTCAGTATGACTGTATCATCAGTTTCTTCAACGTGATAAGCATGTAGATGGCTGGAAAATGCAACTGTTGCAAAAATTTTAGCCACAAGAAACCAGCTTGACCGAAAATGCAGTATCTTTAAGACCTGCACAAACAATGGGATTTGCTCCCCCTCCAAAAGGTCGATGATGAGAAAGTCCCCAATGCAATATCTGACAGTGTCCACAAGCAGTGCTTTTGTCATCCAGAGTTCATCCTCATCCGTTAGCACTGTTTGCAGGTTCCTGAGGTAGGTCAACACATGCTCTGGCAGTTCTTCTGCATTAATTTTTGTCGTAGTATGAGGTACAGTGTCTGTTTCAAATTGAGTTGAAGTGTTCCACTCCCAGCACTGTCTGAGTTGATTTCTTTTGGCCAGTGAATAACACACGTTTTTAAAATTATTCATAACCTGGGCCACTTTTTTGAAGTACAAATGTTTTGACTCGTACCTCATGCACCAATTGGACCGTGGAGCTCCAAATTCCAGGATGAGACGAGGATAGTGCAGCAGATAATGCACCTTCGGAGTAACAGCATCAGGATACAGGTCTTTAAAATCAGAAATGAACTGGGCAATTAGACAACCTAAATAGCTAACCCAGCTTTTACCAAGTGTTGGAGCTAGGAGTATTTCAGTTATCTCACGCAGGAGTAGATACAACTGCCAGTCCTTATTAGTAGAAGGAACCTTATCTCCAATTACAAAAGTCAGTAAGCGAAACAGTGTCCACTTCTCAGTAGCTTTGCCAATTACATGGCCATTAGCAGAAAGTTTTTCTGGAATAAGTGGTGGCTTGTTCCTTTTATCGTTTTGTCCAAAGCCAAAATCCTTCAGGCGATTATTGAGGTCAGTAATAGTCACAAATTTGTCCTTATGCAACGCCTTGATCACTAGCTTAAGTGTAAGTGGTACAACCCCCTCTAAAACGTCGTGCATAACATCAGGAGGAAATGCCTTGGTGACCTCAAAATGAGGCAGTACACTTAAAGCACAGGGTCCATTTACACCATATGCTGCGGCGGCACTAGGGTCAGTTGCAACACAATTCAAATGATATTCATGAACAGCAGGTGCACGAAGAACACAGTCCTCCTCTCTTGTCTTTGCAGCAATGTCCTTATGATGACATAAGCAATATCTGCACACTCTACCACTGTTGAAACTGCAGGAAAATCCTGCTAAGGCATGAGCTGACAAATTATCTGCACATACAGTTGCAATAGTCCCTTTGACAAAATATTCTTGATCGTTGTAACAGACTCTCACACCTTCAGATTGTAATTTCAAAACATCACTTAAGAGTGGTTCTAAAACTTTTGCTACACCATATTGCTTTATAAGTCTATGTCTCACAAGAATTAGAAGATGTATATTTTTCAAAGCTGATCTAAATTTTGGTTTTAGATTTCCCAAAGAAAAATAAAAAGCTGAAACTTTATGCAAGGTCCTCTTAGATCCCAAAGGGTTCAATACCTCAAATTCATCATTGTACAATTGAAGACTTAAACATGGCTGCCCACAATTAAAGAAAGGCGACTCTTCAAAAACAGCGCCATCACTGAAGTCGGTTAAAGCATCAGAATCTGTTTGAGAATAGTCAAAAATCTGTTCCTGAGATGCACTGTCCCTCAGAATTAGGTTTAGCACATCAAGTAAAGGAATATATTGGAAAGTGTGTTTTTCGTGAGAATCAAACCCAAGTGTATACTCTATGGGCTCAATTAGTGACAGTGTTTCAAGACAGTACTTGTCAAGCTTGTACACACTACTGACAGCACTGAAGCAATGTTCAATCAAAAATGGCTCTCTGAGCAATGCTAGCTGTGGATTATTAATATCTATATTTACATTCTCTAAACAAGTGGCAACAAGAGTCTGATAAGTTTGATGAAAATGACTAAACAGTAACTCCAACTCATTAATCACAGCTGATTGTACTGCTCTCTGAACAATATGTTTTTCTTGCAACTTAAGATAGAATAATGCCAACTGTTTTTGAATAGAGTCAGTGAGCTGGTTAACAATATCACCAACTGTTGAAGCAGAACACTCAACAGTTGAGTCTAAGTTTGTATCCTCAGTTAGTGGATTCAATTCTTGTTCAAGTGATGATTCATTACTGTGATGGTGCCGGCGAATGTGATTTTTTAAAGACTTGACTCTTGAATACTGTCGAGGACAACCATCAAGTCCACAGATTGCTGAAAAATTACTCTCATTTTCATGGTAAAGCTGTAGATGTTTCAGCCACTTTTTGTGAGTCGGGGTCTTAACAGGACATCTTGGGCACTGGAACACCTCCGTCATTCAGAGCCAAACCTCACCAATGAATGATGATATGAAGTCTTCAAGACCATTAATCTTCAGCCATGAGCAGACTTGTTCAACTGACCAGGAATGGGTCATTCCTGGGTGAGGCAAAGACAGAAACAGTTAGAGCACAGCTATACAGTGTTGAAGTGGTTCTGTAACGTTACGGCGTTGGAAAGTATTTGTCATTTTGTCTACACCCTGAAGAGCATTTGGAGAGGTGAAAAGACGAAAACAGACACATAAAAGGGATTGGGCAAGAGGGAGAGATTGCAGGGGCAAGGGATTAATGAGATACATGTAACGCATAGGTTTACACTCTGGTCAAGGGACTTTGGAGCTTTTACTTTTTTCCCTAACCTACAACACTCTTTGCCTAAAGAGCAAATGGTAATATCAATCTCTCAGGAAACTGGGTTATGCATTTTTATTATCTCCAAGCAAAAACAGCCAGTGGACATCTCAGAGGTAGTAATGCCCACACAATATGCACCAGTTAGCTGGTGTGTCAAAAATCGGGGTCAAAAAGACACCAACACATATGTGCAAATACTACGACTAGCCAACTCGCGTTAGTTAAAAATAATCTAGCTAGTAGGTGATGTGGTCAAAGCAGAGTTGTTAAAATGCATTAAAATTAGACTTTTAGCATATTTGACAATCTATGCTAGCATCAAGCCACCTATTCTAAACTGGTGGGGAAAAATAATATAATCCCACGTTTATGCATTACTTTGTACGGTAACATTACTTTTCAATACAATACACCCCAAGAAGGCATCATGTGGAGTCCATGATGAATTGACTGCCAGGCATGTGACTGACTCGCAAAAGGACACACAGAAAAAATCTATCTGTCCAAATATGACTCTATCCTCCATCAGCCATCTGACTGTAGCTTACTTGTTCACCATTACTCAAGTTGAGAACAGTTTTCATTGTTAGCTCATAAACAGCCAGCCCTAAGCATTGTACTGAGTTGTAAGTAAAGGTGAGCAGGTAATTCACAGATAGCTGGCTTACGGAGGACAGAGGCAGATTTCCTATTGGCCATTTATTTACAATTCATTCAGATGTGCTGGAGATTAATAGAAAAACTGAACGAATAATAGTGAAATATAAAAAATGTAAATGAAATAAATCACATCCTTTGTCCTCAGATCATTACTATGTGTAAAAAGTGAACATATTTGTTTACTATAATTTAAACAAACAAAACATTGAGCTGCTTCAGTTTCTAAATCCTGGAATTAGGGCTGGGCCCCTTAGAAAGCGCACCAGACAAATCCTGCCCTTCACCTGATGATTTTTTCAAGTTTGTGGCATATTATGCACAAATATAAACATTGAAGCTGCAGTGAAACGCAGGTATGATGGCAACATGACTATCCACAAATCATTTTCAGGTCTATTTTTACTGAGATCCATATGCATGACCCAGGGAAAAAAATAGGTGACACTCTGCTGCTGGAGCAGCACATGAACACGTACTGTGTGGAGCTATTCCCTTAACTACAAGCATAAAATACAACAGTGGAGCTTTAAATTCACGTTTTTTCCCAAATGTAAAGACAAGCTCAACAGAAATAAAACTCACCAAAACCGCCTTGCTTTGTCTTTCCACAATCACCCCTGGCTTGGTTGAAATAAATCCTCAATTGCCCAGGTTAGATTTGAAAATATTTTAGCTCTACATGCTCTCTCGCTTTTCTGCTGCTACATGCATCTGTTCTCCCCGCCTGTAGTCTTTGACATCCCCAATAATCTGAATCATTGTGAATTACCTCCCTCTGTCGACAAACTGACCTGGACTGGACTGCTGGTCATAAGGTGACAGTCATGAACAGTGGCTACGAATAAAGTTAGCTAACGCGGCTAACGCTAACAAGCTAAGTTGGCTAATTAACGTTAGTCAGCCAGGTTAGAGTTTGCCAGCAAACTATTCGGTAATTTTTTTTGTATATACATTATTGATAGTGAACTTGATAAATAATGCATGACTGCTGAGTAACTTTGTCACATTATTATAGTGAACTTACCGTGACAGTAAATCTTTGACTTCGTACCAGCGCGGGAAGAAAAGACGAGACAAAATGGCGACGTTGACGACGAAGAAAGTGGTCCTCGTCCTGTCAGATGAAGACGGTTACCACAAATGGCCTGTTCAAAATTGACTCCCAATGTGATTGGCAATTGTTTTTCAGTTATTATTTTTTATTTTAGAGGAACACACACCATGCATCATTTATTTATTTATTTGGTGGGTGAGGAAAAAAAATTTATGAAATAAAATAAAAAGAACTCAGTCTGTGGGCAAAACCTGCACAGATTTTCATATTTTTTCCTTTATGGTTAAAAAAATGGATTTTAAGTAACCAGTCTTGTCAGCACTAATTTTACATTTTTACAACATGTCTTTGTAACTTAATATATAGGAATGTACATAATATTTTGATATATGAAGTGTGTGTGTGTGTGTGTGTGTGTGTGTGTGTGTGTGTGTGTGTGTGTGTGTGTGTGTGAGCGTGAATGTGTGAGCGCGTGGATGTGTGTATAT
>JAPXVT010000009.1:19871252-19884714 GCA_029823135.1 Acanthurus reversus
GCTTCAGTGAGGACCACAGTCAGAGGGGGCTGTACACTGCATGCTGGTGGTCTGGTTAATATGCATGCGATGCAATCATGTGTGTTTGTATGAGGTGCTTTGTGGGCTCTTTTCAGCTGGCGAGGTTTGAGACTGAAACACTCGGCTGGGGTCAGCGACGTTTTAAGTGAGTGATCAATCACACAGAGGCCAATGAACAATTAATGGTTCTCAACTGGGATTCAAACCATCCAATGAAGTCCATTCAAAACACAGTGTGAGGTGAAAGTGGGGAACAAATGATTTCTGAGCAGAGACTGCCTGTGTGACCTGATATCCTAAACTGTGTTAGGTGTTATATAAAGACTCCCATGTGTAAACACACTACTCGCACTACACTTCTCCCTGCCTGCACACACTATAGCTGCGATGGTGTGCAAGAGAGATTTATGTCATTCAATCCAACCTCCTCGTCCTCCTCCTGTGGCTTTGTGTGACACTGTCTGAGTCCCCGAGCGACAGCAGCTCACTTGCTGGCTCATTTCCTGGTGGTCGCTTATTTTGAAAGCCCACAATGCATTTGGTCAATCCCTTTTATTTAGGCTGTCAAGAAGAGCTTGTATCATCTTGACATAAGCTTCAGGCTTCTTACTGATCTGAGAGTGACTAAAACTCAACTCTAGTGGTTTACTTCTGTCATTTGCTGAGTCATTTCCCTGACATGTATTTGGTTTGTGTTTTTGTTTTTTTGTTTTTTTTTACTTTTTAAAGTGAGACTATGTAACTTTTACATGTGAAAAAGACAATGTGAAATGGTGAGTTCATAAAGGGAAACTTTAGTGATTTTACACCAAATTCGTATTATTACAATGGAGGTTAATGCAGATGCACAATATTAAACTCCCTCCATGTTGCCTGCAGTCAAAGACCCAGCTAATTTGCTAATAAAAATCTCCTGGGTGACACACTTTGCATCATCTAACGCCCTGCAGCATGCCCTCGGGGTGTTGGTCAAACCACAGGTCGTACTGCCACAGTTTTGTGTTCCAACTGAAACAGACATAGGATAAAGGATGGATGGTCCTCCCTTCGTCCCTTTCTCTTTGATAAAGTGAGGGACAGCTGACGAAACTCAGATCAAACTGTATAAAGAGGCAGTTCAAATATGAATGAAGATTCTGGAACTGCATTGCTTAATTAGTGTATTGTAAAAACCGGGTTAGGCAACGTCTGGAAATCAAGCTAGCTGTAACATGAGATGTGGCTCAAGTTTTATTTCATTTGTTTTTTTTATTTCATTTGTTGTTGTTCTCTCTTTAGGTCCATTTTGCACCAAAGATTCATGATTAAACGAAACAGTTGCAGGTAAAGTTGCAGCAGTGTAAAATGGTCTGTCATAGCTCGACTCAAGCCGGCTGACGGTGTCACATGCAACTCAGCTTGTAGAGTCAGCAGAGGCCAGTTTTAAAATAAAAGGCATGTCACTTTTTTCAACAGCCAATCAGCTTGTGACGTCACATATTGCTAAGAAGCGCAGCGTAGGGCAGCCAATAGGAACACATGCTCTCTTACATGACCTGTGATTAGTCGAAAGGCGGCTATCACAGTATTAATTTTCTAAAGCCTGAATACAGAGCCGAGGAGAGGAGCAGAAGAGTAGTTTTCTTTCAGTCCACCTGAATTACAATATTCTGAAAGGTTATTATGGGATTTTTGCCTGATGGCACAAAAAAAAAAATGCCTACCCCAGCTTTAAGCTTCAATACAAGTTTGTACCAGCTGGTCACCATGTTGATTCCTGTTTTGAAAAGGACAAGCTCAAAGAAAGCTGTTCTTCTCACTCATAGCTGATCAATAATTTTAATGGAACTGGCTTAAAAACATTTTTGAAAATAAATTTCTTCGTTTAATCACCATGTCTGTGCCACTTACTTACATGTCATAGCGGAAGCTTTCCAAAAGTTACATGGTGTCACTTTTTAAGTTGACTAATTGCATCCTTGTGCTCACAGCTCTGTTTCTTTGAGGTTTCCAGTCCATCCAATTTTTTTCTCACTTATGTGCTGCTTTCTTCAGCCATGTCGGCTAGTATTAGTCACTAATGTTTTAAACTTTCAAATGTTTACATTACCAACCAAAATTTGTCTGTATCCAAAACATTCCATTTGTGATAGTTAGCATCAAGCTCTTTGTCAGATTTTTAAAACAAAATTATATTAAATTTGGCAAACATGTGGAACGGCTACTTGCATAAATAAAACATTCAACGCTCCTCTGTTTGACGACTTCGGTTTGCTTTTTAAAGTAAACAGAACAGGCTTTCAAAAGCAGTCTTTAAAATAACAAGTGTCATTTTGCTATAAATCAGTCCAGAAACACAGGTATTGACATCACTATTGAAACATTTCAAACAAAATACAGCCTGCTGCAAGACATAAGTGTCGTGTACCTCAGCAATAAATAGAATTAAAACATTTTTCATAAAACTATAAAAATGTTGAAGACTGTACATCTTGACTGTTTGGGTTGTTTGCCAGACATTAAATTGATCAGTGGGAATCCAGCACGAAATATGCAGATAACATTTTGGATTTATAAATTGCTATCTGAATATTTTATATGGGAAAACGGCTCCAAAACATGGCATAGTCTCCTCCTGGTCTGTTGTCTGCTTTTCTGATCGTCTGCGCTGCTCCCTGTTGCAGAGAAGGCCATTCAGATGGAGCCCAGTCAGTCTATAGTCCAGTAGCCTCCAGCACGGAGGCATTTCAGCTCCTTCAGGGGGATTTGACCAAGATTTCCTGCCCCTTATTAAATTATAATCTCCCTTCTACCTCTGTGTCTTTCTCTCCTTCTCTCCATTTCGGTCAGAAAAATAGGCCTCCCTCTGTTATGCTGCCAACTGACGTGGTGTGTTTGTGTGTGTGCGACGCGTGCATGTACGTGTGAAGCTCTTTTGGCTGCCAGCGGAAGGAGCGTTTGAGATGATTGGCGGGGCACGCATCTGAAGTGGGTCAACAGGGGGATCAAGAGCTAAAGCTTTTACTTTCTGCTCCCTTTCATTTTTCCCCCCTCATCTCCTTGTTTTTCTTTTTGCCTGTCGTAATGATTTCATGTCTCCTTCATGGCTTCTCGCTTTGTCCTCCCCTTCTGTTGCTTCAATTTCGTTTACGGTCAAAAGGCGCTTCTCTTTTTTTTCCCTCTGCTTCCCGTGTCTTGACACAAGTTTCCATCGACCGCCATCACCTGCGTAGCCATTGACAATGCGATCTGTGTTACTGTAGTGTCTAACTGTGGAATCCTTTGATAGAGACAGACCATGAGAGGACTTTTCTGGGCTTTTCCCTCCTGGACGTTCGCCTCAGCTACGTGCAGCTTGGGACCTCTTCCAATCCTGGCAAAAAAGAATGGAACAATTGATGATGTGCGATTGTTTCTAGTTTAGCTGCCTTATTTCAGCGCCCCAGAGCATTTCTCACCATCAGAGGTCTGAATCATAAATAGACCCATGCACACACTCTCCACATGGGCTTGACTCCTTGCCACAACCATCCTTGCCTTTGGATGAACTGCCACCATGAATATTTTGACACATTGACAGGGAATATCAAAGCTGTGCTGCAAAAAAGCTCACGGCAAATCTTCTTAGGAAGAAAGCTATGATTCATTCATGTGGCTGCTTGTTTTGAACTTTCTTTATCGCATTTAAGTCAGTTTTCTGTGTTTTGCCTGGTCTGTGTGTCTAAGCCTACCTACTGCATATTTCAGAGGCAGCATTCTGGCAGAAGCAAAGCCACCCACCCTGCAGAGGGAACGAGGTAACAGCTTCTTGGAGACTTGGAGACATGGCACAGAAACAACAAGACATAACACAAATTGAGTCCAACCCATCACATTAGAGCCTTACATCAGTCTTGATCCTGCACACATCCCATCCAGCAATGCAACAACTCTCCCTTTACTAAAACTGTCCTTGAACAGTGAATGCCCGATCACTAATGAGACTAAAATCTTTAGAAAGAGTGAAAAAAAACAATGTCATTTTTAGCTTTAAGAAATTAAAAATACAAATCTACAAAAGTAAGCATGCCAAGCTAACTAGCTTAAAAGTTACTGTTGGGACATATTGTTTGCCAGCTATTTACATTTGTTGTTGGGTCACAGATTACTGTACTGATACTGAACGCAGCAATAGTGGAGCCTTTGTGCTCTTTATTGAATTTAGCCCACACATGAAGACCAACTCCATCTGTTTTCCTTTATGGGTTTTTTAAAATTGAAGTGCACATGCTAGCTTTAGCCTCAGCGCTCTAGCATGATGCCATGTGCTGTGTATAGCCATCAAATCATATTAAAGACCCTTAAGCAGGATGCTTATTTAAAATAAATGAGCTGGAAACATCAAGATGTCAGCTGGAGATGGAGCTTTCAGTCAACTGAAGGACTTTTGGTGTTTGCATTACCATATGCTAGTTAGCTAAAATATAAAATCTGACCATCATTTCAGCTGACAAAATGCACCATTTTTAATATGAATATAACTTTTGTGTAACATTATAAATAAATCAACTCTATGTTGTCTTGCACAAATCATTAGCCAGATTTTAGACATACTAAGGTCATAATAGTCTAGAAACCAGAGGCTGCTTTTGTTTACTTGTCTGAAATTGAAAAGTCATTGTTTAAACCAATACTATGAATTTTGTAACCGATGTAACCTGCACATGTATTGTGTTAGTGAGGAAACTGTGTCAATTTTACTCCTGTTACTTTTGCTGTCCTCACCGCTCTGTTCTTGTTTAGACTTTTACGGTTAAACTACAACTAACAGAGACTTGAGTATGTCAGTGCCAGTGGACCTGCAGGGAAAAAAATGCCTTGCTTGGTCAGACCTTGGCAACACACAATAAAAGTATTCACAACAGCAATGAGCACTGGATGAGCAGGAGGCTTAAGGAGGAGAGAATAAAAGGAATAGGTGTGGGCGAAAAGAGCTGAATTTGCCAGTCGTGATCTATAATGCTGGCAGTGATGATTCCAATTTACAGGAGTTTATTTCATTGGGTGTCCTCAAAGATTTCCTTCTGAGGTGAGGTCATCTCCGCAGTGCACCCTAACAAACAATTCCTCAATTTTATGGTTTGTATTAAGTTATCATTTATTTGTATTAAAAAAAACAGAACACTTTTATTTTAATAACTTTAGAGTATAGGTACGCAGAGGGGTCAGTTGTAAAGGTATAGCTGTATCCTTCTGCCTACAGACTCTCCCCTTTCTCAGCCCCTCTAGACTGCAACTGGTTTCTTGCCAGATTACAGGTTAGTTTGGATGTTTCGCTCACTTAAAAACAATCTCCTTTGGCTATTTCCTGATCGTAAATACTTCACAGAAAGATAGGATCATAAAGCATGAATCAGTAAACCAGCAGTGAGCCAGAGTGGCTAATATATTGTAATTAACACCTTTTCACTGGCCTCAAACAGTTCCTGCAAGCGGCAAAAGAGCATATAAACTCACTTATTAAATCTCACATGCAACTGTTCACGTGTGAGGTCCTGCAGGTTAATAATTCTCCAACTAATTATCCTCACTTTGACCACTATGTCTGAGTACTTGCACATACACACTTTCTCATGCACGATTGTATTATTAGCCCATCTGCTTCTGCACTCAGATAAGTGCCCAGGGGTATTAAACGTGTTCTTCTGAATGAAATCATCAAGAAATAGAACCCTCTGTTTGGCCTCCTCACTCATTTCCCCTCCCTATGTTTTCCTCACAGCCTGCTTCACTCCCCATACTTTACCTACACCCTCCGTTTCCTTTTACCGTCACTCATTCCCCTAAAACTCCTCTATCAGCATAAACTCAGCCCTCTCTGACCATCTCTCAGCCCTTCCCTCACCCGCTTCAACCTTGAGGGATGTTATTAAAACACAGCCATGCCCCACAGGTACCATTTCCTGAAATGATCAGGCTCTTGTCTTTTACTTCATCTCCTCTGTGTTTTTTCTTTTTCTCCCAAAGCTATTCAATCCTGTCTTTAGTTGACCATTGGTAATTATTTTGGTTGTCACTTTTTTCTTTTTCTTTTTTATTGGTACTTTTTATCAGTCATGCTGTTGTATGTGAATCCCCAGACAACTAGTAAGACAGATGACAGACACAAGGAGGTGTAACAGATTCCCAAAAAAACAGGATGTGATTGTACGTGCATGTACCTGAGCTTTGCTTTGCAGATATATTTCACCATTATTACTACCCAAGGAGAGAAAGAATGATGTCTGCGTGTGAATGACTCCCTGAGAGAAAGCTCTCTTTGTTGCTTTATCATTTTTTTGTCTCGTCTAATAAATGTCCACAGATTTCACAGGTTGACCCAAACGGACCGGTTATAATAATATTTACTGCATGGCCAAAAGTGTGTTGACACCTAAACATTGAACCCATATGTGAACATGTCACATAATATGCTGCTGAAATGTTCTCCATTCATCTGCTAAAGCTTTCAATAAGATTTTGAAACATGGCTGCAATGATTTGCAGCCACATGAGCAGCAGTGAGGTCAAGAATTGATTGCAGTTGAGAATCCAGTGCATCCCAAAGGTGTTGGACGGGGCCAGGACTCTGTATGAGGACTGTCAAGTTCTTCCACACCAAACTGCAAACTATTTTTCTGGTCCTGGCTCACTGCATGAGTACATTGTCATGATGAAACAAGCCTTCAATATTACTTGAAATAGTATTGGGGTTTTTGTTGTTGTTGTTGTTGTTGTTCTGTTTTGTTTTTTTTAAATTGTTCAAGTAATTTATCATCTTAAAATCCACATTTACTGGTTCCAGCTTCTCAATTTTGAGGATATGCAGGGGTTTTTCTTGTTTTGTTTTGTTTTGTTTTTTCCTTAAGTAGTATCTTTTGGATTTGGAATGGTGGTCGGACACTTTGGGCCAGACCAGAGGAGTCCACATACTCATATTCACATACACAACCACTTTGTGGTTTAAAATTTGACATGCATATCGTTAAGGGAAACCTTTCCTTGAGTGTTGATATTGCCGGATTTATATACTTTGTTCTGGAAAACTCTCTCTGCTGCATCTGTGTATCTCTCTATCCCTCCCTCCCTTTTTCATAATGATTTTTATAATATTCACTGTAGTATCTATAGTTACATGGGAACCTTTGCTACTAGTAAAACTTCAGGTATGATTCTTGCCATCCAGTGGTGAGGTTGCAGATTGCAACCAAATAAATATCCCCCTGCTCACCCTCCCCTCCCAGTCATGGAGCAGAGCCTACAGTGGCCATGAAACTTCTGAGAAAAGTGAAAGGCCTCATCAAGTGCTGGAGTTTGGTTTGACCATTCTGAGCTACTGTAGAACAATGATGGTGCAAGATGGCGAACTTTGTGGGAGAGAACCCACTACCTCTGTAGATCTAATTAGAAGCTAAAAAACCCTAACCTTTTCCTGTTTCAGTAAAGTTTACACTGATGAAAACATGATAATGAAATTTGTGTTCAATTTCTGCCATATTTTGTCAAAAGATCCCCCTAAATCCTACACACTTGACCTTTAGATAAATAATGTTTTTTGCACAATACGCTGTCTCCTTGTCAGTGTTTATTATGCCTGCTCTGTTCTGTACCCCACGGGGGGTTCTGCTCCTCTCCCTGCCTTAGGCTTTCCATGGATGCTCATGGAAGCCAGAACAGAGCCATACCTTGCTGTAAATGTAGATAAGAATATATTCTTCTGACTAACGTGACTAAACAAGATTCAGAGAAGGTCCATTAGGTTTTCAGAATTTTAATGTTTCTAATTCTGAAAAGTCTGGGGAGCTCAACCCACTGTGTATGTGAGTAAATGTGCTAACAAACTAAACGTTCACTGAGTAAACAGTATACATCATGTCTGGACTTCAAGACTAATAATTTACAGTGTTTCTAATGATTGCTTAATAATTTACTGATGATTCAGTGGAAACATAATGCGAGAACACAGGAGCTTTTATTGTGTCAGCACGGAAGGGACAACTTTTTCCTGAGAAGTAACCAAACAAAACTTGCTGGTGGTAACTGAAGTAACAGATGTTAGTGTTTCATCATGTATGCATTAAGTTTGTGGCCACTCCTTATATACACACATGTGGACGCATTATGTGAACAGCCATACTGTTTCCACAGTGCTTATTTGCACAGCGTTGAATAATTCAGGGTGCGTCAAAGCTACCAAAAACTGTGACCACTACTCAAATATTACATGGTGAGCTGACACCGGAAAGGCGTAATGGCCCAAGTGCCACTCAGGCTAATGGAGGGATTACCTCATTTAGAAGAAGGTGATTCTCTAAATAAAACCTCACACGCTCAATTTCCTCTCCCCCTCACACACACACACATACCATCACACTCAGTAAGAGCTGTGTTGCTCTGCCGCCAGCATGTTGTGCAATTGCTGTGCTCACTTTCTCCCTCCTCTGTCCTGCCCTCAACCCCTTGTAGGTGTAGAACAAGGCGTACACACAGGTCAATGGTCACTGGAGCTCTGTGCTGTCTAGAGGTGATACTTTTGCAATGTTTGGGCCTGTTTGTGTAAGTTTTATGAGGTTGCTCAATGTTTTCAGGTGCATGTCTTTTTATTGCAAATCTGTAAAATCCGTTAATACTCATATGTCTAGACGACTGATTGAATAATAAACCACAGATGTATAAATTGAGTTTCTTTTCAGAGCGCTTTTCTTTCTCTCTAGCGCTGGAAGTTCTTTCTCGCTGTAAAAGGGAAGTTCTCAACATTTGTTTGCTAGATTTACAAGAAAAGGGTTTTGGTAAAGGAAGATGGCTGTGGCTGGATAACAGCTGACCACCCATGTGGTTTCATGGTAACCGCCAGGAATGGTTACGGTTGCGGTTAAGGTTTGCCAGAACTGGATGAATCAGCTAAAATATGTGGTCAGGCTTTAAGTGCAGTTCTTCATAAGTGTGTGGTTGGAACCAAACTATCTAGCACCCATCGACCTCGGTTATTGTTTAAACTTTTTTTTTTCTTCTTTTTTTTAAAATGCTGGCATTTTGCGGTACGTGATGTTCAGGTGATGATTCATCCACTCAAGCAGCGGCTCAAATGTTAACCACAAAAACAACCACCTCCTCTTCCCTCCATGACACAGAACCCTCACACTTGGTGTACCTATAATCTCTCTGTGGCACGTGGTTTAGGAAATGCCAGGCAGTCTGGACCCGCATGCATACTGCGTAAGTGGAAGCGGAGTTAGAGCACCTTCAACCTCACCTCCCTATCGCTGCTGATTTCATTAGCAAGCAGTTAGGGAAGTGTGTGGCTGGCTTGCGTTCAGCTGTGGTGTCTGTGTCTCTTCGGCTTGTCTGAGCAGGCCACTTGAGATGCTGCTGACTTTGGGTTTGGAGACTGTTGAGTCTGCTTTAGCGTCCCGAAGCCTTCCCAGATTAACATTTAGACGCTGTTAGAATGGCATCCAACACGTGTTCTCCAAAGGCTGAAAGCTCTGAGTTTGGTTTGTGTCTGTGACTCAGATTACCAGGTGGTTTGGAGACGGATCTGTGAGGTGTACTGTATATTTATTATGTGCACTTGCCAACATGTGTCTCTGTGTTGGAGGAAATGGGTGGATATCTGAAGACTGTACCGAACACAAGCCCAGGAGCCCAAGGACTCAGGGGCCCCTGAGCCAGAGCCTCTGTTTGAAGTGACTGTTCACATTTCTTGTTGGAAAGTCACAGAGATGTCCATGATAGTTATTTAAATTCGCTCCTGATCCTAATATTAAATATCAGCAAACCAAATTCTTCTTTTTCCCATTACAGCTGCACAGCAGACTGAGGCTACAGTAACATTAAATCAAAATACATTAACATTACTAAAGCAAATCAGATCCATTTGACAGAAAAGCAGCTATGCTTTAAGAAAACAGAGGCTGCATCTCAGACTGTATTTACAGTGTGCTTCAGTATTTTGTATTATATCTGTGCAGAGGTGTGTCAGACAGCCTCTCATCATCCCCAGTGTGAACAAAATACTGATCGTCAGGTGCAGTTTTTGAACCAAGCAAACTGTTACTGGAGGAGATGCACAACAGCCACAAAGAGAAAATCAGCTACCTGTAAGTGACACAGAAAGCTTACAGTAAGATGAAAAATGACAACGAAAGACAGAAAAAAAAAGAGATAAAACACAACTTAAAAAGAGGCACAAAACTACCATAAGGATTTGCAAAATGAAAAAAAATAGACACAAAACAAATACAGAGATGCTAAATGACTTAGATGACATGCAAAATCACAGCAGAGATGCAAAACTACCAAAGGGAGACACAAAAAGGCTTCCAGGAGATTCTCTGTTAGACTAAATGTCTTTCTTGCCTCTATGTAGAAGGAGTGGAGGTGGGGGCTCCTACATTTCTTTACCCAGTGTTCCATTTTCTTACATTCTGTCCACATATGTGGTCATCAGGCATAGCACTCAGTTATTCGATAGCTGTCTGGAAGTGGGAATGGCAAAGCAACTATTATGGCTACTAACGTGATGGAGTTGGCGTTGCCCTTTTACACCCGAGGGTCAAAGTCTCCCTTATTTCCTCATTAATGCTATGTTTCTGTTCTGCTCTCTGTGTGTTTTTGGACCTGTTGCTGTAATAAGTGTGTGGTGATATCTTTTTTTTTTTTTTTTCAGCTAAATCTGTTTCATATAAACTGTCACTGGGCCTGCCAGACAAGGCTCTTTGGCTGTAACTCTGGATGCTGCTCATATTTAATGACTGAGGGAGGCTTTGATTTGCCGTCAGCTCTTCTTTCCTCTCAAGACCAGAGTTTTGTGATGGTTTGTTTTTAACAGAGCCATTGTGAAGAGGGGGCAGGGGGGTTGCCTGCTTGACCATTTACTGAAGGTAGATTGCGTTCTCATGCATACTGAGCGTGTGTGTTTTGTTATGTGGGTGTTCTTGTGTTTGGGCGCGTGTACGAGTCTCGGTCCAGCAGTGGCTCATGGTGGCCAGCCAGAGGGGATTGCGTGAGATTTTTAACAGCGTCTGCTGAGCTTTTCAGCAAAAACATTTGATAAACAGATTGTGGAGGGCTGTGAACCGCCCGCCTGTGTCTGATCCTTGTTCATGCGCAGCCTCTGTGTTTTAGTGTGTGTCGCTCTGGTTCTTCAGAGAATTTGACGCCTGCAGAATGGTGGGCATCCAGAGCAGCCTGTTAAATTACATCTACACCAAAACCACAGGCCTCCATACCAGACAAGCTTCCCTTCCAGCCAGCCAGCAAGTCGGCCAACGACCAAACACTGTCCTACCAATACTGCTCTTTCTTTCTCCTGTTTATTTCCTCTAACATCTTTGTCTTTCCCTTCTTCATTTTTCATCGATTAAGCTTGGGTGTGAAATTTTGAGAGACGACCTTTGATGCTTCCTGGCTAAGACAACACATGGCCCCACAAACAAGCATAAACAGATACCGCAGACACATGCGGTTCAGACTAATCACAAGGACTAAAAAAAACTAGCTCAGAAACCCAAAGAAACATTTTGGTAAATGGCTGTTAAACAAGAATTTGACTGCCTAGCTATGTGGTTGCTAAACAATCATAGAGGACTGCAAGAGCAAAGCTGTAAAACAGACCTGATCTCAGCACACATGGTTGCAATGATCGCACCTTTTTTTTCTCCTAAGTACTCGTAAGTTGAAGTCTGCTGTGAGCTCCCTGATAACTTCCAATTCCTGCTCCTCATTAACTGCAGTGCATAATTTGATGTACTTTTCAAATTAGAAAATGTCAGCTCATGTTTGTGTAATGGCTGTAAACTTTCAGAATGAACTTTTCTCTCACGGTTGCAATCCAAGCCATGCATATCACACACATAATGAAAACATGAGAACTATATGAAGGGGGAGAAGTCAAGTAGGAATAGATGCAAACATATGCAGATTGAGGCTTTGATATGGTTTGATGGAGTGCAGTATGAGAAGCCTGAGACCTGCTGTAACATACAGGCACTTAATGCTGCTTTATATTGATAACCCTGTATAAGTAAGAGGTGATAATCAGATAAGAAAATTGCCAGAGTCATGAAGTGTCTCCCTTGTGTCTTATTTGATTTTCCAAGTGTCACCCATCCCTGTTTCTTGTCACTGTTCGATAGGTTAGGTTTGCACCATTCTCCTTTACCCTTCACAATAGCCATACCTTGTATGAGCAATGACATTTTTGGCTTTTAAGCAGGAACTGGATGAAAATCAAACAACTTTTGCATCCCATATTATCACAAAATAAATCCTGACAGTCATCAGTCCATAGAAAGGTGACAAAACCAACTCAGGGGGACACTGGAGAGGCTATTTATCCATTTTCACACATCATTTCATCAGTGAAAGCCAGTCCTGAACACATATGTGCAGTTGCTCACTTACGATACACAAACACGCTAACTATCCTCTGGTGGTTTGCTGTTCGCACCTGACCACGGTTGCGAAAACATTTGGCAGACGGTGATGTGGTCATTTCTTCCTGAACTAAATTAAAGTCAACAGATCTTGCCTGTTACAGTTACTGAGGGCCATCTAGGCCAAACACTTACCCAGGCAAATAATTATAGGATAGCTGCAGCCCAGAGCAGGGACGTGCAGAAGCAATATGCTTGCAAGATATTTTCACATGTTTGCACCTCATGTTTTGACATATAAAAATTTATGGGACCGTTCTAGTGTAACTTAATCTTCCACAGTGTTGGAGATAGGTTTTGCTTTCAATAAATCTGTGCATAGCTGTGCATAAAGTAATGTATGCTTTAGTAGATGTCAGCCAACCTTTAGCCTATTTATATTTGTGCAAAAATATCTTCTCTTTTCTCCCTTAAAGCAAGAAACATGTTGACTTGGTTCCCAAGGTTTCCTTATGCGGAACTGACTGTGGCTGCTTTTCATTGGACAAACTATGCAAGTAGATTAGGTAGAAACAATGCAAAAAAATCTCCTTCACAGCAAATGAGATTTAATATGTGTTACTATAAATCAATTCAATGTTTTAAATTGCTTGGAATAATTGAATTAACTTATTTGAGCAGAGTGAGTGCTTCCATGTTTCCTCATCATTATGAATGCAAATGCTACCTCTGCTCGCCCTCATCACTCTATTTCTACTTGACTTGTGGTGAAAAAACAAACAAGTCCAGTCATTACAGCACATAAGTAAAGATCATTTTTCCTCTTCTTTACCTCCAGTTCTTTGTGTGTGACATCTGAAGCCCGGTGACCATGCTGCTGGCTCCTGTCTGTGTGCTACTGATGCTTGGGGCTCGAGCTCTTGCTGGAGGCTATCCCCCCATACCCCACATGAAGTACATGCAGCCCATGATGAAAGGGCCTATTGGACCTCCCTTCAGAGAGGGCAAGGGACATTATGTTGGTGAGTAATTCCTGTGAATGGGGTATATGAGTGTCTCTTTTGCAT
>JAPXVT010000009.1:20729352-20740365 GCA_029823135.1 Acanthurus reversus
TCTAAAATCAAAGAAAGTTATAAATTTAAAAAAAAACTGTCTGTTGTTCTGTTTTTCCTTATCAGACTTATAGTACAGTCACTCGACAATCTAACTAATTGACAATATAGATGCATCTTGCCTTGGACGTGCAGATTTAGCTAGTCTTTGAACACCATGTCATGTAGCCTATATAGCCATCAGTTACAGAATACCCCTTTTCAATTAAGATTCTGCTTTCTTGATTTAAACAAGTCAGTTGAAAACATTAGAAAATCAGCCACAGACAGTTTTTTAACCAAACCATGGTGCTAACATAATCGCTAGTTTGCCGGATTAGCTGGCTGCAGTTTGACCTTGGACCGTGTTTGAAGTGCCAAATTAGGGGTTATCAACTAAAAATGAGAAACCTGCTGTTTTTCTACCTTGCTGAATCAAAAACCCACTCTTTGAAAATCTACAAAGAATTTCGGTGGTTCATCTGCCACTGTTGTTGTGTAAACTGAGAAACTGTGTTTTGCGAGAAAGTAAAGCTTTACAGAAACAGCGATGGTTAAAAGGGGCTTGGGTTTTGTGAACAGTCAATTCAGAGTATTGCTCTTATAGCATTACCTGCTACAGTACATATGACATTGGGATTTCTGCTATTTCAAGTCTGTATCTCTATAGTTAGGATCACACAGTGACACACACAAACTATGAGCTCACTCCATGTAGCTGCTCATCCACTACCTGTAAGCGTTGTCTCCTGGTGAAGTGACTGTACACAATGAGCGTAGTGGTGTGGTAGCAAAAGTTCAGTGCATCACAGCTTACCCCTGTGCTTCTGCTTTCATCCTCCATCAAGTCCTATACAAATCCTCATAGAAATATACAAAGTGGTATATAACCAGATGTATGGATTTGTTAGGTGGTCTGATGAAGGACTGGGTTTATTTTTCATGATAAAACAAACAAAAAAACACTTTGAAGGTCATTTTTTGTTGTTGTTTGGCTTTATTGGGTTGTGATATCATTGCTGTAGCACCATTGTGTGTGGTGTGACAGTCCATACAGTCATTGCACCCATTTCAGTGCCTGAATTAAACCCTACGATCTAAACCCTATAACCAAGTGATAAATCAGTTCATAAAAACAATGAACCATCCAAACCGATTTATAATCACCTCATAAACCATGATATCCTGCTCATAAACTTGCTCATTGGCACTAAAACGGGCCAAACACGATGCACTTTGTATGGGTGCTGATGAGAGACTCTAGGAAATATCACAAAGGCTTATGGGGTCAGAGGAGACTTGATCCACATTACTCCTATAGAAAGGTAGGATCTCTGTCTTGGCTGTATTAAGATGGGTGGATATCAGAAAAGGTCAGACACACAAAACTCACACACACATACTTCCATTCATACTACTTGCACATCTTAACTAATTTTTAGTATGAGTGCGGTGGGCTTAATGTGGTCTTTGAAATTACAGTTGCCTACACAGGTAGAATCCACATACTTAAGTCTTTCGATTTCTGCCTTTCTTGTCTTTCATTTTCCCTCCATACCACCTAATCACACTGATGTTAACTCCATGCTGCCCAGCAACATGGAATCCTCATAATTGCACAGTTATAGCCAGGAGCTGTGGAACTGATGACTCAGTGTTACCCTCAATAGACGTAGCTGAAGGGAAAAGACGGGACCTGAGGGGAGGTGGAGGCAGACACTATATCACAAGACTCCCCATTAACCTTAATGTTACAAATCACCTTGTATGTCGTCCTTGTTGACATGAGAGGAATTATTCCCACAGGCTGAAAATAAATGGACATGTTGCCCACTGTTACATATTCTGCTGTTATTTTTGAAAAAACATATGCATGACCTTTTTAAAAAGGCTTTGTGGTAAACTATGGCTAACAAAGGTCAGTTGCAAGCTGTGACACAGGCATAATTCTCCTGCTGGTTTCAGACATCTGTGTGCATTTATAATGCAATAAGATAAACAGTGACTTTTCTGCATTCTGAACAGCAGTTACAGTGTGCACTCTGGACTCATGCTGTAGATTTTTAGCTGCTCTTTTGCTTTGCTGACATCAAAACTGCTACAAACCTTGAATCAAGTGTTTTGTTAAAGATACACAGTTGTCCTCCACCGTACGAGAATAATGTCTGTTGCAGTGGAAGCATTTCTACTATTTTTTTGTTGAAGTAAATACAAAGTGGGCCTCACAGTAATGCTAATGATGAAAACAAGTCCAAATCCTAGGCTGCTTCGTTTTTAAGTACAGCAACTGCTCTGGCAGAGGCCATATGGCTGGCTGGGGGATGGAGTCCATTTTCATTGTGTCTTTCCTAATGGAGACAGGATACAAATGGAGTCAGTGGGGTTATGTATCAGTATTACTGCCTGCGCTAATGTTTAGACTTAGAACGGCTTCTTGGCCTCCGTCACCGTGGAGTTAGCCTGCTGTTTTCTATCCTCTCAACAGGGTTCAGAAGGTCGTAACACGCATTTGCACGCAGTGCCCAATGATGCAGTATTATGCCTCTCTGTGTGTGTAATGGACGGTGTTTGTGTGTGTCTGAGAAAGGGAGAAAGAAAGAGAGAGCGTTCTCACTGCATAATGGCCTGGCTGATGCATTTTTTAGCTCTCAAATGGGATATATTTTCATCACGTTGTCTGCTGCGTTCTTGATGAAATGAAACGTGCTTGGCTGCCCTCTCCAGATAGACAGCTAGGAGATGTGCAGAACACAGCTGGATAAAGAAAGAGACAAAGAAAACAAGTATTGTAACTTGTTGTGTTTTTTCCAACAATACATCAGAGGGGGGAACAGCGAGCATATTTTTCAATCATAAAAGGTGTTTTTGCCATTCAATCAATTTAGAGTGTCTGTAGGCGTGCATTTGAATCCTATGATGGAATTCTTTAAGGCTGCATAATGTGGTCTGAGAGGGTTCCTCCATTAGTCTGCCCCATAAAAGAGAGGTGAGACCTCAGGTGCTGGCTTTATGCCTCCACAGTTAACATTAGTGGCTGTTACTGATGTTCCAGAAATACTTTAAGGCCACTACATTGAAATTGAGCTAAAGTAAAATGTTTGCTTAGAGGATGTCTCATGTAAAATGAAGATGTATAATTTTAAATGACAAAGACTCCATTTTTGTTGATTCAGCGGGAGCGATTTACCTGCACTTGCAAACCCTGTAGGTCCTGATAGTCAATTTGCTTGTATTAAGCTTAGGGGCTTCAATTTCACATCCCAGCCATGAACCAAGTCATCTTCTCGTCTTCCTCTTCATATTTCATTCTCTCCTCTATTCATCCTCACGGGTTGACATTTTCTCACTTGCCGTCACCCTCATTTTTTCATTTCTCCCTCTAAACTCAGCCGATGGCACGTTTGAGGCATTAATTGAATAATTAATTCCTCTCATTAGCTTGTTTTTAATTATTTCCTTGCCCCCTTCTCCGTGGCGAGTATAAACTCATCAACTGTTTTCACCCTTCCACACAAATTGCCCATGCAAACTGAGGGCTGGCGGAGTGTAGCTTTAGCACACTGACTCTATCAGTGGCGCCTAATGAGGGGACGGTTAGCCCATGCGGAACAAGCCTAACACTGGCTTCGTGCACCAAGAGGCACAATACTAATTTAGCTCATTTAGTGTCCTTGGGCCAATTAAAGGGAGGGGAAAAGGGCTGAATCTCTGGCTGGAACTGTTTTTACTATAGAAGCAGTGGCCTTGGAATGCATTTCGCTGCATCGCACAGGCCCAGACGGCGGCGGACCAAGCCTGTGTGTCTGATTGCTCGTTTGTTTGCAATGTGTTGCACTAATGGAATTTATTTGCCCTACATTCTCCAGATTTGGCTCCTTTGAAGGGCCTTATTACTTGTGACACAGATTTTTTCCCAGCTAAGGGGTAAATGGTGCTAAAGACTGTTATGCCCAGTTAGTCTATTTTTGCAACCCCTAATAAATTATGCCGGTGCTGAATAGGCAATCTAGATTTAGTCATTATCTTGATGATATAATTATGTAAACACAAAGAAACCTTCAAATACTCTACTTCTGGTTTAATGACCCAAAGCCCACTGACAGCAGTGACACGACAGTCATGTTCTGGTATCCACTCAGTCTACTTTTGCTTTTACCTTCATTTGCTTCATGTATAACTGTGATTTAAGTTTGTTTCATGCGTGTCTCATTCACACTGTATGGATTTTCTTTGCCTTACTGCCTCATTTTATTGATTTCTGTGTATTTTTTTTTCCTGTTTATGTCCTTTGTTGGCTGACTGGGCCTGCTTGTTGCATGCTTGTTGTCACGTCCCAGTTTGAATGTAGCCAGACAGTCAGCAGAACCATGGGCATCCAAGTCAACAAAGGTAAAGTTAACCCACTTACCCAGAATCACCTGTCCTCCCCCATCATCTCACGAAGACAGCTTGCCACATTGCTTACTAACATTCAGACCCAGTTTTTCTGTCCCATGGTCCACATGAGTTGCAGAGGATTGGCCTCATTCACTAACGCTGTCGCTGAGGCTTTTTAAAACAGCTTTAGAAGTTTGTGCACTAGCATTTCCTCCAGTGTGTAGCATCTCTACAAACTGTTTTCTTCACTTAAATTTGTCATCGTCACGGCTTGAAGCATTTTCCCTCAAAAAATAGTGTTGCTTGCCTGAAGCTTCAAGTGTTTGCGATTAGGTAGACATATTTCGATTGGTGATGGACATTGAATTTGAGGGTGTAGTGTTGCTTCTGGCCAACTCAGCTCCCTTTCCCCCAGCCATACCATGCAAAAGTAGAGTGAAAAGTAGTCTACAGCACCCTCTCAATGCCTCCATGAAAGCCTAATTTTAGGTAAGTTGTTAAGATGTCAGACTTTGTTCATTTAAACCATCGGTGAATAAAAACCCACATTACCAGTTAAACTGCAAACACAGATGTGATCATTTGCATGTTTACAATTCAGAAATATCAATATAGTCATGGTGTCAGTTGAAAGTGGAAAGAAAGGAGTTGTCAGCCATAAAGTTAGCCTATCACAGATGGCTGATAATCATCATATTGCATGTTGTCTTAAGAGAGGTTTTTTTGTTGCTGTTTTTTTTTACAAATGCTTCATATGGTGGGACATAGCAGTTGAAGGCAAATAAAAGAGAGGGAAATAGAGGAAATTGTTTAGTCTTAGAAAAGAAGAGTGAAACTTTTAGTTTTTTGATTATGCTTAAAGGATGAAGCAAAATTTGTGCTGTTTATATTTGGGGTAATTGCAACCTGTGAGTGAGCACCGTCTGAGAAAATGGACAATATTGGTGGTCATCAATAGTCATCTGCTACTCCGTCTGAAGGGCTCACACAAAGAAGACCACTAGGACATTGAGGGCAACACTAGGGGAGGGTTTAAGAAGTGGGATGCTGAAGTCAAACCTAGCAGAGAGATGACTGAACAAAGGCCAGTATTTTTCATTTTAAAATACTCAAAACAGAAATACTAAAGAAGTTGTTAACTTCAGACTTTCTGCATAATCTATGAAAGAGTTAAACTGCACATGCATGTAACAAGAACTGTATAATTTATCTCCATCTGCCTTAGGTCACAAACTTAACAACCACCCCTCATATTTTATAAAACTGAGCATATGATTTGTGATTAAGCATTAAAGTAAGAAACTAAAGCAGTTTCTTAAATGCAAAAAGTGCCCATTACACAAGTAAAAACAAAAAGAGGTCCCTAAGTTCGGTACTTACATTCTACCATTGACTTGTACACCGATTACAAATGTGAAGTTTCCATATATATGCAACATGTAGGCTAGGACAGTTATGTGATGGGCACATGACATATGACAATAAATCAAGACACCCAAAGGCAGAACTGTTTTTAATCTCATAAGAAGTAAGTTTTTATCTTACATAACATCACCAAAGAGTTTTCTTTGAGTCATCTGCTACACACGCACACACGCACACACACACACACACACAAACATTCAATTAGACGCTCCCAAACACTTACATAAGCAGCTCTACTAGTCAGTCTGTTCTTGCGTCTGCACGCTTTCCATCGATCCAAAAATTAAATGAGGACATAAACTTAGAATTGTGTGTTGCAGCAACTTTTTTACAATACCCTGAAATACTCTTAGGAAAAAAACTCCAGTCAATATCAGCCAAGTTGTTAGAGCCGCTGTAGGGAATCAATTTGGACCCAGACTTTGGGCTGACTGGGATTCAGATTGTACATATTATGTGAGCTTCCCATGCCTAAAAACCCTGGAGACATTTTTTATTTCCTCCAACAATGTTGCAATGGACTCATCGCTCAACTAGGAAAACACCTGAAACTTTAGAGCGTAAGTACAACGACAACACAGCCCTTATAGAAACCAGTTAACCTTGAACAACAACAACAAAAAAAAGCCCAGGAACATTAAAAACAAACGACAGTTGAAACTGCAGAGGTACGGCAGGGAGAACTTTGTGTGAAAGCCAGAGGTAGAACATACAGAGTCAGCGATGCTCACTTTATAGCCTAGCTTTAGCTATTTTATGTGTTGTGTTAACACATACAGCATCAAATCAATAATGCAGAGAGTGTAGATAGCATTTCCATGCACTAATAACCAGATTAGTTATCCTATTTCCACATTATTTAGAATACATGAGCTCTGAAGCCTCTAGCATGGCAAAGTAGACTCACTGTCATGCCTTTTAGAATCAGATTACTTTACGCTTACATGCCACCCTCTCCTTTATCCCCTTTATAGTAGTCATACATACTATTAGTGATGCATAGCATGTAGAATCTCTCAGTCCCTCTGTCCTTACTTCCTCAGGTTTCCTCTTAACTTGACAGCTCTGGATAAATACCGCCTGCTCCAACAGACTTTGCGTGTCTGACCAGGCTGACGTTGCAGTTTGGATCATTGTTTGCATTTTTTATGTTCATGTGTGCATGTGGTGAGTGTGTACACATGTTCTGTTTTGTCACGAGAGAGCTGGTGAGGGGGATTTAGGGGACGGAGAGAGAGAGAGAGAAGGGGTAAGGTGTACGCACAAAGCAACAACTGCTTGTCCACCTGCTGAAGGTGTGGGAACAATACTGTTGTTTTAGGGCAGAGTTGTTAGTGACTCTGACCCCCTCCCCCTCTCTCCCACTCATCACCCCCCTCCTTGTCTTCTCCCTCCCATTTCATCACCACAGAGGGAAAAACGATGGAGCATTTCGTCTGCCGGAGGTGAAAAGAACTCGTCGAGTGTAAGTAGAGGGGTTTCTGGCAGATTGAGAGAGAGAGGGATGCGATGGGGCTTTTGGGCAAAGAGGGAATGGAGGCAGGCAGAGATGGCAAAAGGGGAATGGAAAGACACGCAGTGGCAGCACAATCGCGTTAGCCTGGTCTCCCAGGGATAAAGTTGGGCTTAACTGCAGCATTACCCACACTCCTGCATTACAAAATGTTCCTTCGCCAGCATTTAGCATGCAAATTGGCTCCCAGATTATGCCTTTTGTATTCATTTTACCAACTGTCAGGCTGTAACGCAGACAGAATGATAATCAGGCAGATATTGCCCCCTAGCGCTCCGGCGACGATCATCACAAGGCAAGGGGGGAAGGGAGCGCTGTGCTGCAGCAGATCAATGAGTTGTGTAATTTGTGTGTGTGTGTGTGTGTCTGTCTATCTGTGTGTGTGATGAAGAGATAGGTAGGGATTGAGGGTGTGAATAGCTCTAAATGAATTACATTTGAGTCCTTACGGTTGGTGCAAAGAAGCCATCGTGGGATTGTGGCAAAGGAATTAAGAAAAGAACAGAATGCAGACAGAGTCGTACTCTCTCTCTGTGATGGACACGGGGATGTTGATCCTCACACAACTCCATGTAGTCCAGAGAGTTCTGCAGCAGCTGGTCCATCATGTCTGCAAAAAACACCACAAGTAGTCTGTGTTGGGTTTTTTTCTCTCATTTGTCTGTTTTTTTGCTTCACCAAGAGTCATCTGGGATAGCAGCCCCTCATGTCTTTCCCAGCTCGTATCTGTGAAATCATTATCTCCGCTAGATAGAGTCCAATTTGAATAATGGCCCTTATCTGATGCATAATGCTACCTCCGATTCCGTGTTAGGATGGTCCCCCAACATGCATTTTACATGCATTTTGGGTGCATTTTCGGACCACATGCAGTGAGCACAGACCCAAAGTTGAGAGGGTTTTTTTGTTTTGTTTTGTTTTATTAGCCAATCTATAAAAGTTAGTGATTAAGAGAGACAGGAGATAAAGGTGGACAGGAGTTAGTAGGTAGTTTTTGACATCGAAAAAAAAAGTGCTTTGAGCTGCAAGTATAATAATGACTTTATTTGTATAGCACATACAGGTATGTATGTTTCCGCCTACATAAAGCTGGGTGCTTGGCCTCTCTGTGTGCATGTTAATATTTGCAAATTCAAAAGATCAGATTCAGCTTCTGCAAGGTCATATTTTAATGTGTCCATCTCGAGTCTGTGTACTGGCCAAGGCTGGCAGAGACAAAAGTTTTTTACGATCCATTATTTATTCTAACTTACTTCACTTGGGTCTCATTTATACTGCCGGCTATCAATGCTAAGTGTCTAAGCACGTTAGACCCCCAAAGTCCAGTTTGTTTGACTAGTGTGAGTGCTCCGTACCTGAAGGATTCACCTTAAATTTAGGCAGACAACCGCATACATAGTCTGGATAAAGAGTAGTGGAAAAATCCACAGTTGTCTTCTAGATTGTGGATACCAGAAGAATTTAAAAATTTTATTACTAGATGAAAAAAAAAAAATCAACTGTTCAATATTTGAAAACACAGAAACACAGGTCGTACTGATCAGAAAGCTCAAGCGTGCTCAGGCGTGGTGATGCAATGTGAGTGCAGGCCAGCGGGGAAGAGGGGAGGGGGGACAATTCTGCTTCAGCACGGTACGGGGCAACTGGACCAAATGTGAGTGTGCCTTAAGATGCAGCCAACTCTTCAAAATCATCAAATTTGATTGCTGAAATGTGAAGCAAAATTTCTATAAGGTTGTACAGCAAAAAGCACGTGCAGCTAGAAGAGGGTACATTTTGGAAACAAATAATGAGATTATCTGATCCTTGTTGTTTAAAAAGCTGAAAGTGAGGGCACCCAAAATGTTTGTAGCATTTTCTAAGCTCAGTAGGCCAAATTGGAGGTAGGAAGAGGCTGTATCAACCCACCAGAGTTCCATAGAGCCAATATGAACTGTGGCCCAGCACTCTGGTTCACTAGATCCCAAAGTCAATGTTGTAATAATTTGATTATTAAGTTGACTTAAGAACATGTACAATTTTAGCACCATACCAACTGGAAATATTTAACCTAGGTCTCTACTAGTTTAATCAACAATCTTTTTTACAGGTCTTGAGGAGTAGTGGTGCATTTGTGAAGCATTTTGTGGCTCCAGAGGAAGCTGCTTGAAATCTGTTTAATTGCCTGAAGTGGTGTCACGGGTGTCGTTTGGGGCTGAAAACTACAAGTTTAAAAATGGGAAAAAAAATCTGTGGCAAAGACTGAAAAGGATGACAGCTTACTAGACCTCTGTTGCCTGCTTCTCTTTTTTTTTTTGTTTTTCCCACTACCCAACTGAATGTCAGACTGACATAAGGACAGTCAAGTTTCATTATGGGTTTTGACAAGGAAGAAGAATGTTTAGAGCAAAATAAAACAACGATACCTCTGATTCTGCTGCATACGTTTGAATCCTTTTTGTCACACTGTCGTGAGTCTGGTGCCCAAAACTATCAAAATTACTACCCAGTTATAGAAAAAGCAGAAATTCCCTTTAAGATTTTGTACCTTTTAGACATCTACATGGTCCCTTCATTTGCAGTTATTTTTTTCTTATAAAGCCGTCTTCTTTGTCCTCATTCTCCATCAGGACAAGTCAGCCCCGGAGGACCAGAGCTCCTGGGACAGCTTCAAGACCATGACCCCCGAGCTGTCCATCGTGCCTGGGGAGCAGAAGGACCGGATGGAGCTGCACAATAAGAACTGGGACTCCTCCTCTGCTAACACACCTGACTCATCCGAGGGAGATTTCCAGACTGAAGTGTGAAGACGCACACACACACACATAGTACGCGCACTCACTTGAATACACACTCGCTCATGCCAAGATTCAGAGGCACATAGAGAAACTGAACTTCTGAAAAGCTATACATAAGTATGTGATTTCCCGCAAAGATTTCACACACACACTACTCCCCGTCTCCTGCAATGTGCTCTGTGGGATCCCATACTGTATTTGTTTACTGCTGCAGTGGACAGACATGGAAAGAAGACTGTTCTACTCTATATTTTCGCAGAGACTATTGAAAAGAAAGAACAGGGGCTTGACACGTCTGTGACTGACAACGATTTTTAAATGAACTTAAAGAACTATGAAAAACTTATTTCTGAGAAAAATGTCTTGATTTTATTCTGGAGAAAAAAAAAGGAACATCTCTTTCAATTGTTTGATGTTTTTGGGGGGGAGGGGAAGAAGAATATTTCTGCACCGTTCAGTTCTTTTTATAGCAAGGGAAAGATATCTCGCTGAGGTTTCTCGCAGTGGTACCCCCCTGAAGCACCTGCTTTCATTTATTTCCTTTTCCCCTCTAATGGATGACGAAAGCATTCTACGTCTCACTCTTTCCTTCTTTAGTTTTTTTTCATCTGTTTCTCTTTCGTCATTTTCGATGGAGTGGGGATGGGGGACGGGAAGAGCTGCTCATTGATATGTGCCATCCTATCTGCTTTTTTCAGGTTCCAATACAACAATCCCATCCATCCATTCCTCTCACGTCCTCTGTGTCAACACTGTATTCCCCCTTTTTGTGAATTTTCTATGGTTTAGTTACAAAAATGTCCTCCCCTATGGTTTGAAACTTTTAATGAAAAAATAATACGATTGAAACAAAGTAACTGAGTTGTGTTCTATGGTCTAACTGTTCAAGAAGAATTGATTTATTTTCAGACTGGTTTGGTTTGTGCTTGTGCTGCCTTTTTTT
>JAPXVT010000009.1:20877545-20894379 GCA_029823135.1 Acanthurus reversus
ATTTGTAGGGGGAGAGGAGAATATAAATCTGCAGCCTTATGAGATTCTCTGTTCAACGATTTCCAATAATGTCAGCATCCATCTGTCATACCTGTTTAGGGTTCAAGAAGAAGGAGATAGAGCAACAGAGAGGGAGAGGGAGATATAACCTCACACTAACAAAGTTAAACTACAGCAAAACTCTTAATTCTGGTCCATCCCTTCTCCTCTCTTCCTCTGTCTTTCTCCATATTTACCAGGGGCCTCCAGGTGCAGATGGCAAGGCAGGACGGAAGGTATAACATTCTCCCTCATTTATTCACAGCTTATGGTTGATTTATTTTTTGTGGAAGTGTAATCTGCACGCGCTTATCTGCTTTGCGACATATTCAGATATGCTAGCATCAGCAGTGCACAAAGCTCTCTCCGAAAGCAGATGTAAGCTAACTAAACTCCACAAAAACAAAAAGAGACCTAAGTGTACACACTCGAATTTAGCACTCCTACACACAACAGCCTTTTTAGATCTGAACCCACATGCAGATGAATGCCAGCCTGCTGAAGTCCATGCACCCACACCTACCCACTCACACGTTGCTGATATACTCCCACATCTGCCTAACTGCACAACCGAATGCCTCCAATGCCATGTTGAGACATCTCAAACACCTTCATCAGAGTGAGCTGGAACTAATTTGTATCCTCGGATGTTTTTTTGTACCCCGCAGGGAGAATCAGGATCAGATGGCGCCAAGGGAGAAAAGGTCTGCTCTCTGTCTTTAGTTGGCTTGATATTACACTTTCTTGTTTGCATGTTATTCTGTTGTCAACCAGATGGTGTACCTCAATTAATGAACTAGTATTATACTGTACTGGGTTGCTTTGACTTTACACGTCATCATTTTTGTAGCAAAAATCACACCTGTCTTTGAGCACTAGCATGTCTCTATGTTAATTCACCTCATTTAAATGGGTCCTTATGTGAAAATTATTTGGAGACCATCTTTGACCTTCCCCTGACCGGTCTATATGCTTTAGGGAGAGCCATGTTCTGTGTGCCCCACTCTCGGAGAGTTACCTGCTAATCTCATCCCTGGCGTCATGAGCGGAGCCCTGCAGCTTAAGGGCGAGAAGGGAGAGCCTGGGATTGGACAGAAAGGAGAGCAAGTAAGTGGGTTCTAGTAAGAATTCATGTGATTCTAGTGGGAATGAAAAAGCAGAGCAGTTTAAATCCAGCTGCGCTTCAGTTTCATCGTCCCTGGGGGGAAATTTGTTGATTAGTGACAAATTTTCATAAACGCAGCCAAGGTGAAAACAAAAACCAACAGTCTTATCTTGTTATTGTTGCAAGACTTGCAACAAAACAATATATAGCACACATAGAAAAAGAAAACAGACTGGGTAATTGCTTTTTTTGATTGTATGTCTAGTTCGTAAATTCGTTAACGTAATTGGTTTGATAGCATGTGTGTGCAGTGATAAGCACCTTCATTAAAATGATGCATTGTTTACTTTTTCTGCTCCACAGGGGGAGTCAGGAAGTGTAGGATTAGCTGGACTTAAAGGAGAAAAGGTAAGTAGCAAAAAAAAAGAAGTGAGAGGAGGTGACCTCAATTGCAGACTGAGCTTACATGAGGGGTACTCACTCAGCAGGTTATTGAACGGGACTCTTAATGGACTTCATGAGGAAGATCATCACAGCAGTGTGCTAATTTTAGGGCCCAATACTGTCGGCCGTAGGGATTTTACTCAGCAGGGAACTTATTAGTGAAAGGCTCAGGTAGAAAAAGAGAAAAAAAAAAGAAAAGAATCATTTGACATGGCTGCCTGCAGGTGCTCCTTACTATGAAATGTGAATTTAAAAGAGCCATCCATTTTAATCAATTTGTAAAATTCCGATAGCAAAGTAATTCTTCTATTTGTCTGCAGGGAAGCGCAGGCAGCAAAGGAGCTGATGGAAAGCCGGTAAGTTCAGATTCACGCAGTTCTTTGGAACAGAATGTCTGAATGTGTTGCTTCACGTCCTGTTTCAGTGATGATGTTAAAGGAAATGTGTCCACATGACAGGGAAAACCTGGACCAAGGGGACCCAGTGGCAAAGACGGACAGACTGGTGCAAAGGCAAGAGGATATAGTGACAAAATTATTCTGGGAAACTTTCTGAATTTTAGCTTCAGTTGTTTTGGAGTAGCAAAAGGTCAATATTATTTGTTTCTTTATTCAGGAGAATTTTCTTTGTTGACAATGCACCTGAGCATGTACAAGATTATTTGCAAGACATGGGGAGAGTTACCATTTCACAAAAGATCCTAAATACCCATGCAGCAGGACAGTTAGTGCTACAATTTTAGCCTTTACATGGATATGGATATTTTTCTGTGTTTTGAAATAAAGCACTTAGCTGACACCAGTAAATTGCTGCCTAGAGGTGTTCCACTCATCATTTAATTTCCAGATGGTTTCTATTTTGCCATACATCACTTGTTGAAAGACATCTTTCAGCTATAGCTAGCTACACATGGTTTCAGAGAGAGAAAGGGCAGCTAGGAGTCATCATAACGCTAACCTATGCTACAAAAAATAGCTTTTGCTGGTTATAAAGTGCGAAAGTACTTGCATTTCCAAAGCAATCACTGGGCACTATGGGTAAAAACTCAGACGTCCCCTCACACAACGAATATTAGCAGAGCACTGACGCTGGCATATATGAAAAAACGGGTTCGCCTAAACACATCAAACACAAAAATCCCTTCATTCTAGATGTTATAGCAGCATCATGTATGAACTTGCTGTTTTCGATCCACACATACTGAAACAATTGTCTTTGCCAGATGTGTTCAATTAATGTCAAATACCATATTTTATGTCTGAAGTAGACACGTACAGGCAAGAAACCACCTCAATACAGGTTTTAATTAGTATTATTTTCAGCTACAAGAAATCAGAGCAGACTTTACTAAAGTGATTGTGACTTTTATTGTTACTTCTTATTTTTTTCAGTTGCATGCACATGTATCTTACAGTGACTTTGCTCAGAGACACATCTACATGTGCATGTTTATGATAATACCATTTAAAACCTTTACCTCTTTTCATGCCCCTTTAATATTATATTTCTGTTCTGCCAGGGAGAACAAGGGGTCCCTGGTCTTGGTCTTCCAGGCGCTAAGGGTGAAAAGGTAAGCAATAACGTACATACTGCTCTTTGTGCCCTTTAGTTTTGTTTTTTTTTCATACAAACCAACCTTCCTCACTCATTGTCCTTCCCCTAGGGCGAGTGTGGTTTGTGCCAGCCGGCCGAAGTTGGTAGTGGACCCGCCGGCATCAAAATGCCCGAGGGAACAAGAGGCGAGCCAGGCGAGCAAGGCCCTCCAGGCCCTCCTGGACCTCCGGGTCTTGGTGCTGATGGCAAACAGGTGAGATTGTTCTGTAAGAAAAAAAAAAAAAAATGCAGAGCACAAGAATGTCTAGAAGGTAAATCAAGTTAAATTTATATAGCAAAGACAGGCAACTTTTTGGAACTAGGAACTTGGTTTATCACAGATTTTTAAAATCTGTTTACAAGGTTTGCATTGTTTTTGTGCTTGTGTTGGAAGCCAGTGATATTGGTCAAAAGGACTGGAGGAATGATGGACTGATAACAACACTGCATACGGCAAACCCAGAAAAACACAAAGTGTGAACTGTCAGATATATTCAGATTGTTCAGATTTCTCACGCTGAAAGATTAGGGCCTCTCAAAACTTTCTGGCCCCTCCTTTAGAGAGCAGTACGATGCTCCCTACAGGCACTTAGAAAATCAATGATTATTTAAACCTTGCTGTTCAAATTAACATGAGATTGTTTAGGGTTCTTAGGTTGGAGTGTATAAAGTCACTGACTTGTCCAATATTATTAAAAGGTTTTAACTTTATATTGTAGACATTTCACATATGTTGTATTGTGCTGCATGTTTTACATATTCTGTGTTGGGCAGTCATAGTGTTTTCCAGTTTATAGGTCTACTCTTGCCTATGCATTTTTTGCACTATGCTTCTCTTAAAATCCTAAATGAAGCTAAGCTGGGTGATCTTGGAATAGTGCTGTACAAAAAAAAAAACATTTGACAGAATCCGTAAACAGTTTAGTTAAATGGTGGGAGTGTATACTGCATTCACCGCCGCTGTCAAAATTTTCTGTCTTTATCTTTATACAAATTCCACAAAGCCAAAGCAGCTTCTTGCTATCTCATTTTATTGCCACAGTAAAACAGATTAAGCATCATGTGGATGAGTGAAAAGTAGGAGATGCTGAAAGATTTTCCCCTGAGGGTGAATCAGCCGTAATGCCTATGTGTACAAACAGAATATGCACAGGTTCTCCTCTTACCACAGGATTGTTACTAAGTGTAATAAATCTCTGCTGGCTTCCGTCACCCCCTACCAATTACATGCTGTGTGCTTCTGTGGGTAGCTTTATGTCAACAGTTATTTTTATCTTAATGGATTTGGAGTTATGATACTTTCAGATGACTGCATGTGTGTTTGAGAGTGTGGGTGTGTGCACAAGCTGCACACTTGCACGTGTATTATGTGTCTGCATGCATTTTTACATCAACTTCTGTTTGTTTAAACAGGGCCCACCAGGTCTTCCTGGTGCACGAGGAGAAAAGGTAAATTTCTTACAGTTTCTTATTGTTCTTGTCAGGTGCTTGCTGTATTCCTCTTATGACCCAGCGATAAACTCACATTTAACAGCCTTAAATTAAAACCAATTAATTCATGTCTTTTGGTCTTTCTTTGTGGTTTTTAAATAACACAATGTCCACATACCCCAAAAAATCTTAATCTGGAGAGAGAAGTCTGTTTGGAGTCACTAGTTGCATTTAGAGACGGAGTCAAACTTTTTTTTAAAGTTCCTCTCTAGACATGCTTTCAAGTATGTAAAAAATGCTCTGCTAAAATTAATATTTAATTTTACATGGTTTTTCAGCATAAAAAAAGGAATATAAAAATGTTCTAAAAAACTGGTCTCAAGAACATTTACTCTTTCTATCTCATTGAGAAAATCTAGATCTATCAATCACAGGCCTCATGACCCGTCTACTGCTGCTTAAGCTAGGTTAACCTGTGAAAGATAAGTGTGCGTTAAGATAGCTAGTGTTAGCGAAGAGTAAATATTGGAGAGATTCAGTTATATGTGTTTGAGTGACAGCCTGAAGCTTTAATGAGGCATCTGTTGTGCACCAAAATCAGCAGCATATCATCATGGTAAGAGCAGCTAGTTAGCATCTTATGGTTGTTTTTTGTTGTTTGTGAGCTTGTTTGCCTGTGACTGGCTGACACAGAGTGATCTGTCATGCTAATGTAAGCTCTCATTCTCTGTACAAGTAGGGTGATGATATTTTAAAACCTCCAAACTGGGACACTTTAATTTAATGGGTACATATGAGCTTATGAAACATCTGAATTTTTCATTAGTGCACCTTTCAACACAGTGCATCAGACATCATACTTTACTGTGAAGCTCAAAAATTCAAATGACAAGACAAGAAAATTTTAAATTCCGGCTGCCACTAACAATTATTATCATTATAAATTAATTTGTCAATTATTTCCTCAATTAATCGATTCATTGTTTGGTCTGTAAAATAGTGAAAAATGCTTAAACTACAAACATTCCACAACCTGAAATTCAGTCAGACTGCCAGACTAAAAAATAAACAGAAAATGTTTGCACCCGAGAAGTTGGGCTCAGAATCAGGATTTTTATTTATTTATTTTTTCTTTAGAAAAAAAAAGAGTGTTGGCCTTAAGGAGATCATCCAACATTGGAAAGAAAGAGATGACACAGGTTGTTGACGCTGGGGAAAATGAGTCTAGGCGAGACAGGAAATAGATAATAAAATAACCTTGATGAGATTATAATTCCGCGTAACTGATATCGTAATCAAGATCGTAAAAATAAACTAGATCAAAACATAACAGACATATTATAATCAGCAAACCACAATTAAAACATTACCATAATTAACATTAATACATCAATGTGAACATGAATGTACAGTATAATTTTGTGAATTAAAAGTGATAAATTACAGTCATTATGTCAGTGGTGTATTACAGTTACATCTTTGGCCTCTGAACATTGATTTACATATGCTCAGACTGTTAAGTGTTGCAAGCAAGGTGCACTGTTTTGGTGATTTCATTGGTTAAAACTGGGACATATTAGTATTTTATAGATATTTGTTTGTTACACAAAGCTTGAAAATGGGATAGTCATGGTCAAAACAGAGCCATCCCGGTCACCCTATGACAAGTCCACTCTGTGCTGGAGGGTTGGAATATGCACAGACAAATGTAAACTACTTCTCTTTCAAGGGACAAAGTTTCACAGTAAAGTCAAGGTCTGGCGTGTTAGGGCACATAAATAAGAAAAACACATTTTTGAATGGAGGGGATCTTTAATTGGTATCACAGAGAGCAAGGATGTCTGGAGGACAATCACCCCACACCACAGGCACTCTGCTTTATTCAGGTTACCAAGTCTGTTGTTCACATCACTTTACCCCAAAAATGGGGAAATAAATCTGCCAGGAACAGAGCCAGGCTGCTTTAAATTAAACTGAAGCTCTCCCACAACCACTTTGCCCGGACTTCAAAGTAGAGCCAGACTGATAGAAAACTTTAGAGGCTGATGCCAGTATCAGCACTTGAGAGGTAACTAAATCTCATGGTGAAATTTAAACACTCCAATCAGTTTCTAATTTTAAAAATCATACTCAAGTTTCATATCAGCAACACATTTCAGAACAGATTTCAGAGGGACAGGAAAGATCTTCTGTGGAGTTTTCTTGCAAACAAGCAAACTTCTTGTATACATTCAGTGTTTCGTATCAAAAACTCGTTCTCTGTATCTTTGAAGCCCAGCTATTATTTCACATTCTGCATTATTTACATTTCTGTTTACTTGCTGGCAGTCTTCCACTTAAACACCTTTGTTGGCACATTGTTCCAGTTATTGGCACAAACAATTGAGCCGCTCATGAAAACATTGCACCATAGCATTATTAGTGGTCTGACTGTCAAGGCCCATCATCATCATTTTGCAATGTTACCAGGGTGACCAAGGAGATCAAGGAGACAAGGGGATGGACGGAGCTCCTGGAACCCCAGGACTGCCCGGAGAGCCTGGTCGCGATGGTCTAACTGGCTTAAAAGGAGAGAAGGTACAGAATAACTGAAAAACGTCAACTTTACTGGACCTTATTTTGCATCTGATGGATTTGATACTGACATGTACTGCATCTATTACAGTATAAAAGCAGAAGCCATGTTTTCTGTAGAGTCCATAACCATTTTCACAGACCATACTGAAAAGATTTAGCTAGGTCTTTTAAGTCTTGATATCTTAGGTACCACAGGTCCCAATTTTGAATCAATGGTGGTTTCTAGTGATGATAATGATTTGCCTAAATGATGACACTACTTTACTACTATACTTTTAGTTGCTCAGGAGGCACCTGGATCATGGTTTGAATTTGTTGTGTTTCATTCAGGGTGATGCTTGCACCAGCTGTCCTTCTCTGGGCACGGTAGTGGGTGATGGTGTAGCCGTGCCAGGCCCCAAAGGAGAGAGAGGAGAACCTGGTACCCCTGGAGAAGGGAAGCCTGGCAAAAATGTGAGGACATTATAAAATTATTTTATTTATACTTTTGACTTTGTGTTGTATGAAAAATGCAGTTGATCATCTCACGTTTTCTTTTCAGGGAAAACCAGGCTTACCAGGTGTGCAGGGGCCTGCTGGTCCAAAAGGAAGCAAGGTGTGAAAGTCGATTTCATCTGTCATTATGTTTATAAATACAGGCAGAGCATTGCATCTATTCATGTATCACTGACAGGTCTGTGTTGTCTTGTGCCCCCCATAGGGAGAAGCTGGAGTTGCAGGTGTCGGCCTGCCAGGACCACAAGTAAGGCTGATCTGTTCTTAAGAGACACATCTGGATAAATAAAAGTTTTATGTTGACATCTGATGCAGCTCTGTCATACAAAACGTACACAAAGCTCCTGGAGGGATTTGGGTCCTGCTGTGATCTCAGTAATGAACCCCATATAATCCCATGATATCAGAGTTTTCCTGCCTCTTGGACCAAACTTAAAAGTTATGGGGTTGTAAATAACCCTCTAAAAACAATCCTGGGTTGCAAATCCTTTGATTCTTTGTGGAATCTTTATTGCTTCGTTTACATGAGGGAGCCAGACCTTCTCTACTTCTCCACTGTGAAACATGTCTTCTAGTCAGGCCTTTTCTTTCAAATCTCCACCACCTACTCCACTCACCTAAACATTATGCCTGTCTTTTTTGTTGGATCTTTTTCATCTATGTGATAGGGTGAAGAGGGACCAAGAGGACTACCTGGACCTGTTGTAAGTTTTTCTCATATTTCCTAAGTCCTACTTTTTCTACGCTCTGTATTTAGATTTTGGTTTAATTTGTGTGTTTTGCAGGGACCTGCTGGAGTCAGAGGGTTGACTGGCCCTGTTGGCCCTGCAGGCGAAAAGGTAGCATGAAACAGAGAGGTGGAAGTCAAGACATTGTTGCAGTATTCAGTCAAATGTACCTCATTTTGTTGAAACAATGAAACCAAGTGTTTCTTGTTCACAGGGGTCCAGAGGAGCAGATGGGCCTCCAGGACCACAGGGGCCTGTGGGCGTTGGAGTAGCAGGGCCCCCGGTATGACATAAATGCATCTTTTTGCTTGTGCATATGGGAATATAATTTTAACATTTTCAGCACTGTTTCCTATTTACTCTTTATTCCTTAGGGCAGAGATGGAGCCCCAGGCTCTCAAGGATTGCCAGGAGGAGATGGCAGACCTGTGAGTTGTCTTGTTACGTGTTTGTTCTGTTGGCAAGTTTTTGCACATGAGTATCAACAATTTGAAGAGATGTGAAAGAAATTTCATTTGCAAACTTGAGTCACTGCCTCTGTGTTAGCGTCTGTTCAGAGTTTTTAATTTTCTTTGAGCTTCTTTGGGAATTGTCCTTGATTTAGGCATCATTTGTAACCAAGGATGTCTGCCTCGATCCATAACAGAGGCAATGTCTGCTCCCATCTCATCCTCTGTCCCCTGATCTACGCTCAGCTCACTGCCCCTTGAGCTTTCTTCTAGAACAACAAAGCAAGACTAACTAAGTGTTTGCATGTATGTGTGTGTGTTTGTGTGTGTGCATGTGTGCATGTGTGCTATCTCCTTCTCTTGCAGGGACTTGATGGAGCTAAAGGGGACAAGGTAAGTCTACCATTTTGTTTGGATGAAGGGATCTTGAGGGGTTTGAATATAAGGGGGTGGAACAGATGGTAATCACAAGAGATGGTTCAAGAGCCCCCTCCCCTCACGCACATGCACACACAAACCCACACACACATGTGTGCGTTCACACGCATGCATGAACTTGCCTCGGGGCACAGATAGAGTAGCAGTGGAGGTGACGAGTGTACTGCTGCTGGCAGACAAGAGAAGTTTTAGGGGCCTTGAGAGAGAGAGAGTGTGCGAGACTATTAATTACAGCATTCATCAGAGCCACCAGTCCAGACTGTCACTGAGAGGGTGTGAGAAGCTGTGGAGGCAGCGCTCAAGGGTCGGGAGGGGTGTAAGATTTGGGACAGGAGCCCACAGTTATGGAGGAAAAAGTCAAGGAATAAAAGAGAGGATGAGCAAAATAGGTACCATTATGCAAAGGATTCAAAATCTTTATTCAGTGTATTCATACAGAGTCTGGAGCTATTGTAGAGAGCTCACATATATATTATAATAACCTGACTTGGATGCTAGAGGAAAGCGTTGAGAACACGCATAATTGCCGATATCATTTGTGCTCCTCCTATTACAGGTTAAAGTAAATTACACCATTTTACATCTTTTTGCATTTTACCACTTTGCATCATACGTTAAGGTTTATGGAGAGACCCTTGTTATGCATTGCTATAAGTTTACTAAGTGTTGTGAAAAGTTCTTAGCATTTTATCCCCTGCAGGGAAGTGAGCGCCTTTGTGATGTGTAATATTCCATGATTTAACAGTGCACGAAAGAGTGGGAGCTCAAACAGTTCTGCCTTTCTTACAGTAACTGGAATAGTTTTAAAGTTGAATGAGGACTCATTTTTGCAGCCTGTGCTAAAAATTGTACAAAGAGTTTCACTTAGACTTTTTCATGGGTCTTTTCTTGATGCATTTTTTAGGGTGACCCGGGAGAGTGCAACTGCCTAATGCCTATGTACCCGGCCGTAGGTGGACCTGTGAGTACATGCATGCACACACACTGTCAGAAACACGTTGGCTGACCATTAGTTAAAATTAAGCGTCTTTTCAAAAACACTCTCAGGGGTTTTATTATGACTCCACAGGGGACATACTGAGGGAAACATTCAGGCTAAGTTATTTCCCACACTTGTTGTTATTGTACTTGACTTGACACTGTGCACTTTCTTTATATTCTGTTTATGCAAGCACTTCTGCTGCTCTGATTTTGACTACTTTTGCCTTCCAGGGAGCTCCGGGAACTCCAGTAAACACATGGCAGCCTGGGCCTCAGGTCTGATCTGTCAGCCGGCAGTCCTGACTGACAACTTGGGCTTTCTTTGCCAGCTTTATTTACTTGCATTGCAAAGTTTCTTTGGAAAACCACCAATTTCTTCAATTGTGTTTGACTGTGTGTGTGGGTGTATAGTCAATTGTGGCCTTGTGCTGTGTTTGTTTGTTGAAGGGCCCACCAGGACCTCCAGGCCCGCCTGGCCCACCTGGGCCTCAGGGTTTTATTGGTATCCAAGGACCACAGGTAACAGAAAGGGGCAGTTGGATGGTGTATGTGTTGGGTCGGGGGGGTCTCTCCTCAGTTCAGTTCAGTAGCTGCTCCATCAGCCTGGATTGTAATACAAGCTGTGGGCTTTCAGCTTGGGTGTTTGGGTACTTTAGAGAGCTTTGATATGCTTTGCAACTTAAGGGGTAAATGATGATGCATGTATTAAACAGAGTTTCATATTAAACTGACTGTGTGCTTAGTGCAGTTTATAATAGGCTTAGAATATCAGGATTAAATGATGAATGCACTAACACATCCAGTGCTTCAAGCTTTAACCCATGTGGGAAGCAAGGGAGCGAGCTTTGGGAATGTCCATCAAGACATGAACAGTTATTTGAAGGTCCTGTATAATACGAATTGTATTTTAACTATTTGTTTATGCTTTAATATTATAAATACATATTACAAAGCTTTCTTTAAAATACCAGTTTGATGAAGCTTTATAGTCTGTAATTCAGCAGACCTTCAAATAAAGTGTTGCAAGAGTCAAAGGTGTAAGAAAGACATCAGAAGTGATGGTAACTGGGTGGAAGAAGTCATGTCTTTGATGAGGAAATAACCACTTAATTTAAAGTGGTATGCAAAACAAATATACTATTTATAATAAGCTGAGATTTTTAAAGTTTTATAAGTAATGGCAGAAGAGGGAACAGGTTTTTAGTCTCACCGTGACCCTTTGACTCTGGTGGAGTTGGGAGTGGCTAGCACTTGATTGGCAACAAACCGGTTCAACCTCAGTTCCTTCTTTCAGGGTATCCCTGGAAACGACGGGATACCAGGAAAGCCGGGTTTGCCTGCACACATCGTAAGTAAAAGTAGAGAGAAAAGGAGGAGAGGCGGCTCGTATCTGCTGATTCCAGACCTGGGGCCCTATGTACAGCAAAAGTGATGCAAAAGCACAAAATGAATGTGTGTCAGGAACTCGGACTTGTTCTCCTTAATTTATGCTGCCAACGAGGTCACTTAATTTTCATTAAATGGAACAAATTAAGTAACAAGAGAGTATGATTTGCATCTGAATTTGTGAAAATTTGATTCCATAGATCAGAACACAGCACCATGTGTGAACCATTATAAGTGTGTTAAAGGAGGTTTACATTGTGTTTAATCATGAATATTTAGCATAATCGCTGCTTCTGATGCCAAACTGAGCACAGAGCACGTATGTTATACGTTATAAAATATTCAAAAAATAAAATGTGCTAATATTTGCTTGTGGATTACCATGGTAGTGTACATACAGCTCCTACACATGCCTTGTTATTTTAATGTGATGCATTTGTTCAAATATATGCATGAATTTTGTAAAAGCACTGTTTATGCATATTCAAGGTTTTAGCCTGTTGTGCATCTGGCCTCAGGTCTGTTTGTAACCTCCGAATGTCTTATGTGTTCTTGTGGGCAGAGCTAGTTTACTTACATACAGTTCAAGGAAAACATCATCATGGAGAAATGAGGTGAAGTGGTGCGGAGTATATGTTGATATGGTGTCGTGGTGATGGCTTAGTTTCACAAAGGGAACATCAATGCTGATCTCTAGCCAGCCATTACAGGGAACTTTCCCTTCAGCACAAAGATTTAAGTATTGGTTTAATGGAACAAAGGGAGGAGGTCCTGGAAAATCTGGAGAGTATTTGGGGAAAAAAAGTGTGTCTTTCTGCAGAAAGGTGAAAATTGATGGCATGATAAGCAACACTTCTATTATTAAAATGACTACAGCGTGTTACATGCAATCATGGATGACAAAAGAAAGGACGAGATGTACAAAAAAAGGAAAGTTAACACCCTCTTCCTTTTGTACACTGACGTCCACACACACATTTCCGGGGTTAGTTTGACCTTTACGTTATCAGAAAAATCCATCAAGCCTGTTTTCTCGAATGGCTCTGCATGCATTATGTCACTCAGAAGGGCCCTTAAAAACAGCTTTTTTCTTGAAACATAACAATCACAAAGTTAGCAATTTGCAGATGCCTTTAACAAGAGTGCAGATGGAGTGAACACTGCACAGTGACGAGACCCTTCTTTGAGCAGGGCCACTATCAGCCGAAAGCGTGCAGCATAAAATAGCCTTTCTAGCTAATGGCTCCGCTTTGAACAATGTCAAATGGGACTGTAATGACTTTGAAACTAGGCCAGGTGCTATTGACAGACTCTCTCAGTGGAAAGGGTCCCTCTGCTTTGACAGGGAGCAAGCCTCCTTTCACAGGAAATGGGATTGGGTTTGTAGAGCGAGCATTTTTATTTCAGAGCTTGCTAAAAATAGACAGCGTAACTTGTGGGAACATCGTGGCATTTGTCTCTTCTTCTTTTTTGTTTGTTTTGAGTGTACTTGCACACATCCAATAAGTGTCTGTGCATGTGTAAGCACAGCATGCGTGGGCAGAGCAAGTTATGTGTCTGTTTGGCACTTTGACTTGGTAACTTTTTTTGGGGTGCGGACTAGAAATCTCGTCTGAAGTTTCTCGGCCATTACTTAAAAGGGGTTTTGAGTGCTTGTTGTTTCTCCTGTGTTTATCAGCTAGGTATACTGTAGAGACTAATGGCAATAAACACAGTGTTTTGCATGTGTGTGGTGCAGCGAGGATGTGATAAACATAAGCCTGCAATACCATCCGCAAATTCAGTTAGATTTTAAAAAGAATAAACTCTAATAGTAAATTTTTAGTAGGATATTTATGACAAATACAGAGTAGGATTTATGTTTTGCACCATTCAGTCTCTTGTTGATGTTCAGTGTTGTATTTAGATTCAGCCAGAGTACAGTACTACAGTAAACTGAGCAAATCTTTGGGTAAGGGATGAAATATAATTTCTTTTGTCACGACTTTGTTCAGATTGAGATGGTCCTACACGGAAACATTTGTGACAGTTTTATGCAGCTTTTGTTGATGAGGTGAAGCCTATAATTTCAACAAACAAGCAGACTCTGACTGTGTAAAATGATAAATATTGCAGATTTAAATGATACTAAAAAATGACTAGATAAAGTAAAGAAGAAAGCAAATGAGGCAGAAGTTTGCTAAATAGATGAAGAGGTGGTCCTGGGAAGTGTTTCTATCTTTAAGTCAAAGCATTAGACTTTTCTCATGGGATATTTGACTTGTCAGACTTTTTAATAATATGCAGTATGTTGTTTTGGCTGTTTTTGTTTAAAACAATCAAAAAAAAAAAAAAATCCCAATTAGCATTGATCAAACTGCAACTTTGGAAAACTGCTGCCCCAAATCCTTAAAAATGCCAAAGAGAAATCAAGATTGTACTCGTTTTTTTTGCGAGATTTCCCAAATTGGTTTGCATTTCTATTCTGTGTCTGTGATCATGTCCTTTTTTCAGGTCCATTTTTAGAACTACTATGCAGCAATTAACTGGTGCTTAACTGATGTCTGTTGATTTGGGAACATGAGCGGAACTTAAATTCCTTCTCAATGTGACAAATTGTTATACATTAGGTTATATTAAATTGAAAGGAAGCATAGGCCCTAGAAGTCTCATTTAGTATTGGATTTTATTAAGACTGTGATGTTGTGCAATTGTAAAGCACAACCCTTAAGAAGGTTTGTAGTATGTGGAAAAAAAGAGTTCATTCTGATTGAAAAGTTCATGGCCTAAGGTGGCTGGAGACGACTTGCACAGCTCTGGTTAAATGCACATGCAGTTCAGCTCTTTGAACTCTTTTGCAGAAAGTCTGAGCTTGATTGCTTTTGTGATAGTCCTTTTTTCGTGTGATCGAAAAAATTGCAAGCCAGCATTGTCTTGAACTTATAGCACTGTGTTTACATCAAACAGAAATAGCAGAAGAACATTTTATCTCAAACTTTTTGCATAAACTCTCTTACGAATTGAACTGCATGTGCATGTAACGATAGCTTTTTAACTCATCTCCTTCCACCTTAGGCCACCAACTAATCAATCACCAATCAAACCTAGTTTCCCATAATAGTCAAGATTCAGTGAAGGTTTTTTGAATGAATTTTAATTTAACCTCTGTTTCCCTGCAACTTCTGTAGAACCCCATTGGACCACACCAGCTACCCCAAGACTCTACTGGAGGAGATGATGATGTAAGTTCATGAGTCAAAATGCATTATGGGTAATGGGGTTTTATAGCACTCAGTGATGTTTCCTTTTTTTTTTTTTTTTTTTGCTTCGCTAGTGTTTGGCATGAAAACTGTTGTATGCTATTTCTTCAGGGGGTCTGTGGTGAGGGCTGCTCCCAAGGGTTGCCAGGGGTGCCAGGCATGGCTGGTGCCAAGGGAGAAAAAGGAGACGAGGGCAAGCCTGGTGTAACCCCCTTGGACAGCTGTGACAGGGTGAGACTGAGGGACTAGGAGTTGCTGGTCAAAACATTTTCAGCTTTACTTTATGATTCTCCATTTGCAGAATCATATGAAATGGTGCAGCCATTGCTTTTTTTTTCTGTGCTTTGATGAATGCAAAATAGCAGTCGCTCATTTTGCATTGGATTTAATTGGTTTGCATGGCCTGATGAGAAAAGCTATTAGTCTGACATTAGTGCCGGCGTTACTCTGGCTACTTCTCCTTTTGTCTGTTCCAGTGTTTGGAGAGACTGCAGAGGGAGCAGGCCACACAACCAATAGTCAGTTGAGATCCTTGTGATTTTTTCCAAGGACATGCACATATTCACTGATACATTAGTGCAGATTTCCTAGTAACTTTTTTGTCTTTTCCTCTTAGAATGACCCATCCTGCACAGGAACACCTGGAACTCCAGGTGTGCCCGGATCACCAGGAATGAGAGGAGAGCCAGTGAGTGTGACTGTGTGCTCTTATTATAAACTTTACAGCATATCTAGATAACTTTACAGAGCTTGGATTCACTTTTCTTTCCTTCTTTTTTTACTACAGGGTACACCGGGAGAGAGAGGCCAAGCTGGAATACCAGGAAACTTGGTAAGACTTTGTGAAACCTTGGGGTTTGGCAACATGTCTCTTGTTGATTGATTCCAGAGTAAAGCTCAAGCCTTGTGAAGAAGAGAAACCTGAATATTTTGTCATCACTTAATTTAAAACACACTTATTCCTGTTGATGGCAGGACTGGAAGGCTTTTAAGGTAGAATCTTGTTCTAAAATTCACCGTTTGTGTGTTAACAGTGCCCATGTGCAGATTTTAAAAGTTTTCCACTACTTCGAAGACATGTTTTTCCAACCAAAACTATAAAGTCCATTCAGTTCACTGCCTTGCAGAGTTTGTCAGTACTTCTGTGAAGGAAAAGATTCTTTTTTTTACCATTATTATTATTTTAGGGCAGCACCATTGGGTATTTCTCTTGAAACTTTGGATTTAAAATGACTGAAGAGGAGCTTTTGTTTAAAACTTGACATGATTTCACAGCACCCTCCTCTGGTCTTTGTGAAAATGTCCCATACTGTGGTCCATCACACTAACTTTTTAAAAATTAATTTAGAGAAATACACACTAGCTCTCTTACAGTATTACCAGTATTACCTTGATGTAAGGAGGAGGTTCAAACCCATTTAACCAAAGGTTCATATTAATTTTAAAGTTAATCTTGTCTAATGTCTTTTAAAGAGCTCCCTTTACTGTTTTCTGTCCACAGGGACCTCCTGGTTTCCCAGGACCTCAGGGCCCACCAGGTTTGCCTGTAAGTTTTATTCACACTTTCAGCTTTAATTTTCTTATCTATTAAGGTTTATCTTTGTTCTTCAGAATTACACAATTATATTCTTTCATTTAAAAAATGCCTGGACCCCTTACATTGCCTCGGATACAACTCTTCACCATTGCCTTCATGTATTATGTGTGGATCCGTGGTCCCCATCCTTGTCTCCACCCTCCTTTTCAGCTGCTAGCTTGCAGCTTCAATGCCCATCAACAACACAAATCTCTCAACAGCAGCTTTGATATCTGACAAGTAGTTTTGAGTGTTGTTTGTGGTAACTTTCATCATCAACACACCCAAGCCATAGAATATATCCTGTCAGCATCTGACATGAATCATCTCGAACTTTGGCAGGACTATATAAC
>JAPXVT010000009.1:21121337-21136084 GCA_029823135.1 Acanthurus reversus
CAGATCTAAAAATCTTCATTTTGGGCTACTTTTAAAAATCAAAAAAGTAGCCCAAATTTACCTATTCATTTCTGTCAACTTTCTGAATTAAGAAAGTAGCCCAAATTTACCTCTTCATTTTGGGGAAGCTTTGTAGTTATAGAAAGTAGCCCAAATTGAAGTAAAGCACTTTGTTGCATGTTCAGTGTTACAAAGTGACAGGGCAAGTTTGGGATACTTCCATGACTTCAAAAGTAGCCCAAATTTACCTATTCATTTCTGCCAACTTTCAGTATTAAGGAAGTAGCCCAAATTTACCTCTTCATTTCGGGGCAACTTTGTTCATATAGAAAGTAGCCCAAATTGAAGTAAAGCACTTTGTCATATGTTCAATGTTACAGAGTGAGAGGGCATGTTTGGGCAACTTTCTTAACATCAAAAGTAGCCCAAATATACCTATTCCTTTCTGACCACTTTCTGAATTAAGGAAGTAGCCCAAATTTACCTCTTCAGTTTGGGATACCTTTGAAACAGAGAAACTTTTTGTGAACTCAGAAAGTAATCCTGACTCTAATCTCTTCATTTTGGGCTACTTTGGAAGTCAAGAAAGTAGACCAAGTGTTCCTCTTCATTTCGGGCTACTTTCTGTAACCCTGGTTCTAAAATCTTCATTTTGGGCTATTTTTTAAGTCAAGAAAGTAGACCAAGTGTACCTCTTCATTTTGGGCTACTTTCTGTAACCCTGGTTCTAAAATCTTCATTTTGGGCTACCTTTAAAATTATAAAAGTAGCCCAAATTTACCAATTCATTAAGGGAAACTTTTTTTAACCTCATAAAGTAACCCTGTCTCTAAAATCTTCATTTTGGGCTACTTTTGAAATTAAGATAGTAGCCCAAATTTATCTCTTCATTTTGGGAAACTTTACAAGTAAAGAAAGTAGACAAAGTTTACCTCTTCATTTCGGGCTACTTTCCAAACTAACAAAATAGCTGAAATTTGCCTTTTCTATTCGGGCGTCTTTTTGCATTCAGAAAGTAGCCCAAATTGAAGTAAAGTACTTTGTACTGTGTTCAGTATGACAAAGTGAGGAGGCAAGTTTGGATTACTTCCTCAACTAAAAAAAGTAGCCCGAATTTACCTCTTCATTTTGGGCTAATTTTTGAATTAAGAAAGTAGCCCAAAATGAAGAGTTAAAATTTGGAATACTTTCCCAACTTTCAAAGTAGCCCAAATTTACCTCTTCATTTCGGGCTACTTTTTGAAATAAGACAGTCACACAGCTTTACCTCTTCATTTTGGGCTACTTCATCATTTAGAGAAGTAGCCCAAAGTGTAGCAATGCACTCCTGGGCACTTGGTCAGTTGCTTCAGTGTTACAGAGTGTGCAGGTAAATATTGGTTACTTTCTCAACCTAAGAAGTAGCCAGTCTTCAAAATGATCAAATTCACCAAATAGGTTAAAGGAAACTACAAAATCACTCATGCTTTGTCTGCCGTCGTGATAAACAAACTGTGAAATTACGTATGTTAACGTATGTTCTGAGTTTCTGTTGCCACGGTTACCAACTAGCGTTTGAGCCAGCGCAATAATTTAGAACAATCAGGCTATTTGACCGGAACTTTTTTATAGGTGTCCTACAACACTTTTTAACGGACACCCTGCAGCCAATCAGAATTGAGTATTCACCCAGACCATGGTATAATATGAGGTTTTTAACAGTTTCAGAAACAATTGTGAGAAAATACACAGCATCAGAATATATGATATTAGAGCACATATTTTTTTTACAATGCATAAGAAATGTTAAAGTTGATTATAATCTCTCCTTATTCTGTTAAAACTGGTCGAATAATATTTCTGATCTGAAAACTAAATTTAGAAGGTAATAATATGTCAATGTTTTACATGTTTTCTTCCCACCTCATTGTGCTGCCTCCAATGGCAAGAAAATGAATCCAAAAAAGGTCCAGTGTGTGAGATTTAGGGGGGTCTATGTGTAGAATATTGCAGAAATTGCATAAAGTATTCATTAAGTATGAATGACTGATTATTTGATTAAAGATTAGCCAATCCATTATATCCTCACAGTAGCCGAACACAGTGTATGTACTGTTAATGTTTGCTCGCATTCACTGTTTGGTCTGCGCATGAAAAAATGACATATGTAGTTTTTGCCTCATAGTTGATCATATGTGCCTCTCTTTCTCTTTGTACAGTCTCCAGTGGAATTTCATCAAGTCCACAGCCACTAAAGCTCTGGCCCATGCGCTCCTCTCCAATGCCACAATGCAGCTCTTGGAGTAAGTCCAACATGCCATTCAGACGTCTGCCATCTTCGGCCTCATTTCACTCACCTCTTCCCCACATCCTCTTCTCTCTGTAATTACATTGATCTCTTCGAAATTTCAAAGCTGTATTCTGTTGAGGAAGTCTGGGCTATAATTTCTGTGTGAAAATGACCAGGTACATGATTTTATTGACTGATCGTGGGTTCATCAGCCGCTAAACAATTTTGAGAAGTTTTAGTTGCAGGGTTGTTTTTATTATTTCTAATAGTCACAGTGTCTGTTTGCTTGTGTCTCCCTCTCTTGCTGCAGTCTTCAGGAGAATGCTATTGGGAACGATGGCGTCATTTTTCTTGCTGAAGCCCTGAAAACAAACTCGTCTCTACGTACACTATGGTTGGCATTATTTTACAAGTAAACGTAAACTAACATAAGCTGTGACTGACCGAAATCTTTTTCTCTGTCTTGTTTTTTTCTGTTTTTTACCTGCGTGTTCACTGTGTTGTGTGCTGTCTCAGTCTCCAGGGCGTCTCAGCAGGCACAAGTGGTGCCATTGCAATGGCAAATGCTCTCATGACCAACAACACTCTGCAAACGTTAGAGTGAGTTCAAACTCTTTTTACTGACATTCAGCGACATACTGCACATTAATGAAGCTATTTAAAACCAGCGAAGCTCAGTCTTGCTCGTCAGTAGTGTCACTGTTTTCTGCTTAAGAAGATGAGTATATCCTGAGTTAAAAGAGAGCTATTATACTCATTTTCAGGTCTTTCATTTTGATTTTGGATTCCTGTAGAGCAGCTAACGACAGCTGACTGAACAGTAAAGTCTGTAGATCTTCAGAAAACTGTGACTCAGGCTCTCTCTCTCTTCCTTGTATTTTCTGCATTCTCCTAAAACAATCTGTCACTTAATTACTCCTCCCTCTTCCCTCATGCACCTGTACTCACAACCCCTTTACTGACACAAACACAGCTAGGACACTGATAAAATGTTACTTGTTACTTGCTTGCGCTTTTCACTCTTCAACACAACAAAGCAGCAGTGTGCCTATTAAGTTAATCATGTGCTCCTTGAGAAAGTGAATCAATCCACAAGAAACAGGAACACTCTCAACTTCTGTCTAATTACGTTGAATAATTTAAGTGATATATGTGCATACATACTAATCATAGGTCAAAACAGCGCCAAATCTGTAGCAAAATGAAGAGCCATTTTGGAGCCAAAAGAGTCGGCTCTTCTTTGTGAGCTGAGCCAAATGATCTGGCTCGCTAAAAGAGGGGAAAAATTCCCATCACTAGAGTCAAGTGTGTGTGGGTGAAGGTGTGTGTTTGTGTTCATAACAATTGGCTAAAAGGGGCTGTGGCAATGGGAGTGGCCTTTTGCAAAAAGGTGCACAACTTCTAAATGGATTCCCAGACTCCCATGAGATTTAGTGGAAAGATTGGTCACGAGCCAAAAGACAGCTGATTTACTCTTTTAAGTGAGAAATTTGTAAAACTGTACGACATTTTACAAAAAATAAGACAACAAGGTCAAAACCACTGTGCAATTATTTCTAAAAAAGGCAACATAGCAGGAAAATAAAACAACCTGACAACACAAGATTGAAGAATAGGCTTACAATACTGTCAGAAATCTCTGTGTCATATTTCAGTTTTTTAAAGAAAGCTACAAAATGTACACTCTGCGACAAAACACACAGTGAGCTGCAGGCTTATAAAAGAGAGCCAAGCCAGAGGAGGGCTGAGTTTCAGCTCTTTGTGAAACATGAGCACAAGTCAGCTGATTGCAAAGTTGTCAAGTTTCCCGTGTATGGTGGAGAAATAATTTTTTACACCCTGCAACAACACAAAAAGAAGTTACTTAAAGCAAAAGAAACTTCTGTTGAAAAAGACTTCTCTTTCTAGTCCGATACCACCTCTTGTATTTCTCTTTCATTATTGATGCAGCAAGTGTCACAACATGCTCTGCCATGTTTGTGCAATAATCATTGTTGTATCGAAACTTAATGTTTGTCACAATTTACACTGTTTCAGTCTTCGTGGAAACACTGTAGGGATGGAAGGAGCAAAGGCTCTGGCCAATGCACTGAAGAGCAACAGAAGCCTCAAGTCACTGAAGTAAGTCCTGACTGGCCGGTATCATGATGCATGTCCAGATTAGAAAGCAAAATACCTGCTGAATGTAGGGACAGCAAGGCTGCGTCCAAGATCACACACTATGCATACTCATCAAGTGTACTGTTGTTTAAAATACATTTGTGTAAATAAACAGCAGTAAGAATTTTTTTGAGATGCACTGCTTAGTAAGTATCACATCGCCTCCTGAGAGTCTCCTGTTCATTTGGCATGGTAACCGTGGTAACTATAACCCATGCCAAAGATTATCTAATTTAAAAACTATGTTATGGCTTGAAGTAGGGTGACCAGACACCCCGAAAAATTCAGGACAGTCCCGAATTACAAGCATCTGTCCTGAATGCCTTCCTAATTGTCCCAAAAATTAGATTATAGTTTTAAATAATTATAGCCTAATAAAACATTAAAAACTGATTGTTGTGAATCATCTTTTTGCTGTCACCCTGCAGCTGGCTCTGCATTGGGTGCTGCAGTTTGTTTCTTACTGAAAAATGGCTGTTGTTTATTTTTGAGCTTCACAGGAGTGCTGCGAAAACTGCTACCGCGAGGACGACTTATGACTTTGTTTACTTTTTAAAAAAATTACGGAGGGAAATTAAACCATCTACAAGATGCAGAACTTATGAATAAAAATAGTTGTAGTGCGGAGTTTCGACTGTCATGTCTTTAACTGTTCATTGCCAATGTGACCACATGACCATACCCCCAAATCCTAAATTTCACCCATTCTCATCTGGTCGCCCTACACATAATTAACATCCCAATTGGAGCTCAGCCTCATGTTTCGAATGTGCACAATATTAATAATAAACGCTGCAACGTGCAATGTGTATACAGTGAGCTACAGTAGCTGTAACTAATAGTAAGTTAGCATGTTACCATGACAATACATTAGTTACATGCAGCTATTTCATTAACATGTCTGTGAGAACACGATTTTTGTCTTAGTCACTTCAGGTGGCAGTTTAAAACAGCATGATGATTGTTTAACAATAAAGACAACAACTCCCATGATTCAATGCTACGCCACGACATCACACTTTTGTTAATTTTAGAATGGAAAACCCCTGAAGGCAGATAAAGCAAACTGTCTATTTAAGTGCATACTCCTTTAATAAGATGTCTGCAAGTGATTTCTTAAAGAACACTGGTGATATAAATTGGCACACAAATGATGAATAAGAATTTAATTTTCAATTATGTCTTTGTACCCATGGTTACTAATACCTAGTGTGAAAGAACTATTAGTGACATTTGGCACATAGTACTTTGTCTCCTGTGCAAAAAAGCAGCTCGTTTCACCCAGTTCAAAATTTTTGTGAATACAAAAGCATAACATACAGAACTAATACCTGAAAAATGTGTAGAATGTGAACCATCAGACAGACAGAGGCAAATGCTGAGATGGGAGCTACTGCACAGTACATCATGTCAGTAATGAAAGGAGTGTAGACATTAAAAAACAGAGAATCAAGATCAGGCAGGCGACATCACAATCATGTTTTCACCTCAGCTTAGAGCAGGGCTTCATTTCTGAATAGCCCTCATCATTCAGATCCATTAAAATCTCATTAATAACAAGCAAACTGTTTTCCCAGAAAGGATATTTAGCCATGAAATTAACATACCTATTGATGCTCCGCTTTGAGCCCTGGCTGTGAGTCTACGAGTTATCTGGTGTATTACACTACACACAAATGTGACAATGAAGAGCTAAATTAAGGTCTTTTATTGTACATAAAAACGCAGATCGAGAGAAATTCATAGCGGCTTGCCATGACATACCTGTAAGCAAACCAATGGAAAGTCTCATTGAGAAAGCCATTAACTGAGCTATGATGCTTGTCACCCTGCATTTGATCAATGCTTGGATTTTAAAGCCTCTTTTAAAATGTCACATCTACTTAATATCACGTTATTCACGAGATAGAGTGCAGGCCTTTAAGGGTTTTAATGTCTTCAAAAGCGAAGGAATTTCTCCCTCATGGAAATATACAAGCAAATGTCACCTGAATGGCAATTTGTACATTAAAAATCAAAGCCTTCATGCCATTTTAAATATCCCTTTTCCCATATGAAAAGAAGTAAATGTGTGTTTCTGCCTTGAGGTTTTGCTCCAGGAGAACTACGTCTCATCCTACATAATGGAAAAAAATTCTGTTTGCAAATCGGTTGAGCCACATTATAGGAAACATTAAGAGCCTTCAGCCGTGCAGCTAAAAAACATGTGGGATGTGCTACACAAAATACAAACAAACAGCGTACAGCATTATGAAAATACAGCACAAACATGGTATTGAGCTTGTATTTGCTGCTGTTATTTTATCCTCCTCCAACTACATGAAAGTAGACAGCTTAACACTAGAGGGCTCACATGCATTGCCATATAGTAGAGCTCCTCTTTGTTCAAGCTTTGGGGGAGTTGGTAGAAATCTCCTGCTATCACACAGATGACTGTCCAATGTATTATTGATTATGCTTTATTGTGCCGAAACATCCCTTTTATAGCCGTGGACAAAAAATGGAACGTAACATCTGAATTCATAAGCAACCCCCCATCATGTTTCATGACACCAGAGTGCAAACTGAGGACAGCACGAACTCATGCAGAGGATTTTCTGGAATTTTAGATGAATTTAGCAGCAAGGGTGGGGAGGGGAGGGTGAAAAAGAATAAGGGGAGGAGGATTTTTGGAGGCGTTTGTTTTGTGAATTGTGTGCGCATGAGAGAGAACACTAATATGTGACTGTGTATGCATATGTGCATTCCTCTCTGTCCCAGTCCTGTAAAGTTTGTGCCTCTCGTGTGCACGCTCTATCACACCGCCGAGTCAATCCTACACGGCAGCAGTGCATGTGTAAGAACTGCAAACTGAGCAGCTGGTCTCCCCTGTGGGAGTCATTAGCAGTGAAGCTCATCCTTTTGTCACACACTCCAGTGTCTGTCCCTCACCTCTCAGCCCAACCTCGGGGCCCATCATGTTCCCCCTGCACACCTGGCTTTGCTTCCTCCTTCCCTCTGACTTCAAGGCTCCTCTGGCTGGCTGCTCCCATAGAAACTGAGCTAGATAAATAAAAGGAAGGGGAGAGAGGGTGAATGAGCAAGAAAGAGACAGGGTGGAAGAAAAGGAACACAGATAGGAGTGTTCCAAGGGAGAGAATGAGGTCTGTCAGCTCTCCACAACCTATTATCAGAGTCCTGGTGGACGCTCCTACCCCCTCCACATACATCCCTCTCCTTGTTCAGTTAGAGACAAAAAGAGAGCTCACTCTCACTTTCTTCCTCTGCACCAGTTCCCATGTTATTTCCTTAAATCCCTCGCCTCTCTCTTCCATGCGGCCGGCCAGCGCGACTGCCTTCCTGCCCGCCTGCCTTCGCTCGTTGGCTCTGCACAGTCATGCCACAGGGAGAGCCGAAGCCTCCTCTTCTCCCCTAATCTCAGTGTGGCAGAGAGGCTGGAGCTGGCTTCGCTTCAGATACACAGACCCCCGCTCACTTGCCGCCGCCCAGAAAAAATCTCTATACTCATAGTTACCACTGACAGTATGCCAGCACACACTCCACACCAGCCCAACAAGCCCCACTGCTTGTCTCCTTTATGGCTCAGCTCTGACCCTTCTCTACGTTGTGTGTACCTGGTAAGATGTGAATTCAAATTGTTTGTCTGGCTTCCCTTCAGCATTTCTGAAATAGATATTTGAAAATGCACTGGGGTGCGAAGAGTTGGACTGAGGAGAAGATAGGCAGTAAGCAGGTGGCTGGATTTAGGGATGAGTGCTGATCCAGGATCCCAGTAGTTCTCCCCGCTTCATCTATAGACATCAGACAGAAAATGAAGTGCAATTGATCCCTGGGGTAGATAGTGTGAGACACAGAATACATCTTTCCTGTCAGGCAGCTGGCTTGGAAATGCTGTTGCCATGGCCCTGAATTGCAGAAAATTAACGTGATTTCTTGGCTTGCCTCCCTGTCACATACTGTATCTACTGTACCCATTCAGGATGGTTTAGGATCCTTCCCATGAGGGCCGAGACCATACCTCACTGGATCCGAATGGAGACAGCGCAGATTGGGAATGAACTCCCTTTATGGATTTTTGCTCCAAATTAAGTGGCTCATTCCCTCCAATGGCCGTGACCCCTACACAATTAACCTGGCAATTTGTCACTTTCAAGGGCATCCACTGGGAGTTTGGGGAAATTGGCCAACTCGTCATCATCCTTCACTCCATGATCGGTAATGGAAGAGAGGAAAGATGATAGATGATCTCTCTCTCTCTTCATCCCCCTTTTCTTTCTCCTTTCATTAATCCATCGCTCCACTTAAAATTCTCTCTCTCTGTTGGATATGTTCCCTCATCACTACAGTTATGTTTGGGGAGTCTTAAGGTCTACAGTCATTGCTTTACTTAAGAGCCACTGCGTACCTTCCTTCACTAACCTGTTAATCACTGCTACTGCTGCTGCATGTGGAAGCAAAGTGACGTGGGCCCTCCCAACTGGATGAAGGAAAATACCATTGATTTCCTATGACGGCGCAGTGCCAGGCCTGATGCACAGGCACACAGGGTAGATCAGCTGTTAATGAATATCAATGTTAATCTAATGAAGGAGTTGAAAAAAAGAGGGGAAGAATGGCGGGCTAGAAGCACACTTTGGAGAAAGATGAGCTTTAAAGAGTTACTTACGCTGTTGAAACACTGTAAATCATTCACAAAAAAACATCACATATGTGCTATTTGCAACTGCAATGCAGGTTAATAGAATAGGATTTAATTACACAATGTTATTAACAATAAATTAACAAGATTTTCCCTTCAGCGTTGGTTGTTTTCAATGCTTTTTGACTTGTTAACTTTCACAGTCCTAATAATAACCCATAGCTTTCCTTGGCAACTATTCTTTCACTCAGACACAGGGGAGCTTTTACTTTATCGCAGCAATTCTTGTTTGGCCTTATCCCTCTCCAGTAGAGCGATTATCAGGGTGTTAGGGCGAAGCTTGTCGTCTCAACACACACCAGGTCAAAGCAGACTGTCCTCCCCTTGCACTGCAACCATTGTTAATTCTCTCCTATTTTACACCATTGATCTTCTGCCTCTCAGCCCAAACATCCAGGTCTTTGTGGAGCCGTTAAGCTGCTGGACTGTCTGCCCTCTTGATGCAACCCCATGTCGATCCCAAACTCCACATGAACAGCCGACTGGGTAAAAAAAAACAAAAAGAAGCAAAGGTATTTGGTATGACAAATGGAAAGACATTAATGAAGAACACCGGTGTCATTCACAGTTATTGGACATTTATTACCTCTGATTATTTTCCAATGCATGCTGTTTATGTGGTTTAATTACTTTGCAAAATACACACATAATTTGCTGTACATACACACGAAGTTTTAGCATTATTTGGATTTTTTTTGTAATAAAAAGAGCTCTTTTTATATTTAGTATTTTTAACAAAACATTGTTAAATCCGTCATTGAGGTCTAACATACAAGTCGAATGCATTATATTTTCAATAAAATTATTTTTTTTCACAAAAATGCAAATTCATAAAAGCAGATTTTTTCTGAAAAATATAATTCTTTCCCTATTTACATGAATGTTAAGTTTCTAGCAGTCTTCTCCTTCATCTTCAGCACCTCTATATGCTACTGCCACTAATTCAGCGGTGAAGGGGAAATGGTGGCATGAGTGTGCGTTAAGTCCATTGTGTCCACGTCAACATGCAAACAAAATGAATAAATACAAAATCATTGCCCCAAAATACTGATAATAGTTTAACTGAAAACTCACCAGGGTATTTTTATTTAGTCACAATAAATTAGCTTTTATGTCAAGTGACTTCAATGATATAGTGTAACTGGCCTCAACCACGGGATTATTTGTTGAACGTTTTGTAATAAGTTACTGGACATTGTCTTGACGTTTAAAAAAAAAAATAAAAAAATCAATAATATATATGTATTTATTTGTTTGTGAAGCTGCTATTTTCAAGGTCAAGAAATCACCTCCAAGTTCAATTCTTAGCTCCGGTTTAGCCTATTAACGACAAAATTTTTCATCACCTAAAACACTGAAAAAAGCTCTTGGAAAAAACATAAGTTGTGGGAATTAGCAACCCTGGAAAGTTGTCCACCCCCCACCCAACCCTTTTCTACCTGCACGTTTAGGTCGGACAGAGAAACCTAGACATCCTTCGGCACAGCGGTGTCCTCCAGCTCCTCCTGGGGGACGGCCAAGCACTTCCAGGTCAGCTGCAAGATATTCTCTCTCTAGCACGTCCTTGTCTGACCTGGGGTCCACTCATTCACAGTTGCATTCACATCACTGCTAAAGTGGGAAGGGGAGCCATTTTTGCTACCTCATTTGCTCCCCATCAGGTTAAAGGTGAAGTGGCTCAGTGCCAAATGGGGGCAGGCTGATCACATCATAGTTAGAGCTGAGATTGTAAATAATAATCCCTCTACTGGTGGGAAATTGGCTTAAGAGAAACTGCTGCTGACATTTTTTTGGTAAAATGTATACCTATATTATTGATGATCACATTTTATATATCTTTGTAAGTGAAATGATTTTAGGAAAAAAAATGCTTGATCGCTTTGAGTGACTGGGGCGAGGACGAATGGCATCTTGTGATTTGGAAAGACGCTCGAGCCCAACGAGGACCGCGCTCGAGCCAATGGCATTGAAGAGCTCCTGTGTGCATAAGCGGTGGATGGAGCTACTCTGGGTATACTTCCGCGTCCAATGCGTGTTCATGTGTAGGTTGAATGGATGAAACGGAGAGAGCGGAGAGGTATAGGCATGCTGTGATACGGCCCTATATATTTGCCGGCAGGACTATCTTCCTTTTAAAGACAACCTCCTCCTCACATTGGTTTCCACTCAGTGATGTCGCGTATTTGTGTGGCGCACCTGTAAAGAGCGAGACAGGCAGAAGCCGGCTTTTTTAATTATTTGATTCCTTTTATTTCTTCTGTTCTTTTTTCCCTTTTGTTTCATGCATTTGCTGAAAGGAACTCATTTCTGTGTTTTGATTTAATAAATTATCATTTCCTCATTTTATCTTGTTTGTGTTGGCTTTTATGTTTCCAAGTTTGCACTAAGAGAGCGGAATTCATCATTTTACAAGCTATTGGCCAGGTGTTTCATTCAGAGATTGTTTGCCCTAAGGACGTCCTTAACTTTCATTTATAGAAACGGTAAGATATTTTTTACACATTTGCTCATTCACCTGAAACATTTGAATTCGATATTTCATCCTGTGTCAGTTCTTTTGGGGACATTGTGTAGGCTAGAGCAGATCATGCGTTCAGTGCAGTCTCAGGCTATCTTATTGCATGTAAACGCGATGGAAAGTCACCGTGATGCATTCATGTCTCTATTGACGGCTGATTTTTCAACTCTGAACTGCGGTGCCTTGGCATATCAGAGACTTACACAACGGGATGATGAGGCTTTCTCCGCACATGTGCTCGTTTCAGAAATCTTCCCAAGGTCTCAGACATGGACGGACGCATTTATGGCTCTTGTGTGTAGACATACTATAGGCCCTTGGTAGTGCTGAAACGTGGGATCCGCACACTAGCCTAGTATTTATTTTACCGCAACTAAAGTAAGCACGTTATGTTGGAAATATTAGACTTAAAGAGCAATTTATGATGTAAAATATCACACTGGTGATTGGAACAATAGCTGCAGTAAACAAACTAACCCCAAATTGAGCTCCTTTATTTTTAATCTGAATTGTTTCATAATTAAGCTATGAAAACTTGCATTTATCTAGAATGTAGATGGCCAAATAGGCTGCATATAGGGTTTAAACTAAGTCGAGGGCTGTTAAAAGACAAATTATTTAAATTAAATGTATAAGAGGCGATATGGTTGAAGATTTAGTGGAACTCTCTAAAAAGGAGCAGTGCTATATAGGTTAAGTGCAGCCTGTGTGTGGTAGCCCACTACTTGGAGTTGCTGAATATTTCCTAGGTTCTGCAATCAGATGCATGTTTAAAGGGAATATCTGATTTTCATATAGATTTTAATTAAATAGTGTAGATAAACCAGAAATTCATGTACCGGAGAAATCCATTCTGGATTGGAATCTTAACATTTTCCATGCCAAAGACAACTTTGGCATTTCCATTTGATTATTTATGTATTTAAATAATTATATCAGTGATAAAAACTATATCTTGTTCAGGCAGAAAATTAACAGTCAATTCAGTGAAGTCTTAAATAGAAAATGCAATGTTTATGGTTTAAATTCCTTTCCACAGGCTAATTGACAGGGGGTCAAATTAAATCGCAAATGTCTAATTTTGCTGGGTTCCCCTGAATGCCTCAGGGACTCTCGTGGCATCGTGACGCAGCTTTGGAGGCTCAATCAGTGTCATTGTTGCGTATTTTAGCCATAGACGTGTTTTTTAGCTAGCCATGGATGTGTTAGCACGTCTTTGTAGGCATTTTGGACACGACCAGAGAAACAATAAGGTACTCAGGCTAGGTAGCATTAATAAGCAAAAGTACACCTGCAACAAATCAATTAGTTAGTGCTGCATTTCCGGGGTCGAGACCGGGTCCTTGCTGATTGGCCAGGGGGCTGATTAGTTTACTTAGGGTGGCCGCGTTCCCGCCACCGCCCCCTTTTCTACCTCGGAAAGCCCGCGACCGAAAGTTTGATGTCTGCAGACTTTACATCAATAAATACCCGCGACGCCGATTCAACACCTCAAGGTAAGACACCACGGAGGAGTAGTGTAAAGAAAATTAACAGCCAGATTTGACTGTACAGAAATTGCACGAGGAAAAAAATGCATTTAACGGCTAACGGTAGCTAGCAAGGTCGAACAGAAGCTGACGCAGCAGGGGAACGAGTCGGACATGTTACCGGCAGAACTTCATTGGAAATATTCGTATTTGAATTTTAAATAGTGTTATATTAATGTACTTAAATGTTGAACCAGCTCTTTTAACTGCTACTGTAGCTGCAAGCACAGAAGCAAATTTCGGCGCTAGCTAACAGGCAATACTAGTACACTGAGCCCCACAAACTGAATTTAAAAAGGCCGCAGTCTAATTAACAATATCAGGCAATTAACGTAACCAAACTCCGTTCAGCTACACAACAACTCCACTCTTAAGCATGAGGTTGCAGTTTTATAAAGTCAAAATTAAATGCTAAACCCGAAAAGCGAAGTTTAGACGTTTAACGTTAACATGAATTTACGCCAGGTAATTTGGACTTTGCATGGACCGAGTTTCACGCACACGTCGCTCTGCTTGCGCGCGCTGCGGCACAGGTGTCTCAGATGAATTAATTAAACGAGCAGCTCTGAGCGCTCCCCCTTCACTACACACGGTGGTTCAGCTAATTAGAAACGTCTTACCTAAAGATAGCTCCCCTTTAAACTCACCTGAATTCAGAAAGCAGTCACCTTTCACCTGTTATCACGGGATTTTAGTCAGACCAATTAACACGTGTATCATGAGTCATGTAGCAGGTGTACTTTTTGCAGAACTGTTCCATCATTTTTGTTGGCAATTATTTCAGATACTTTGCAGAAATCCAGTTATCAGTTCCTAAATAAAATTCACAAAATTAGCAAAATATTTTAAGCTGTAAATGTTCTCAGTGTGTTAAAACATTGGCAGTTCTTTTAACTTTTCCTTTAACTCAGTACATGAAGTCTAAAATGTTTTTTTTTAGTCTTAATTTACAGCTTTATCATGGAGAGCGATGCTGTTACTCATACAAATGGTCATTGAAAGTGCAGGTAAATGAGGTCAGCTGTAGTTTATATGCACAGATTCTTTAAGGGCAATTGTTTCTGTCTTCTGTGGTGTATTAATAGCATATTCTTTCTAGTTGTGTTTTTGTACTCATGATTGTATCTGTCCTTGAATTTTGAGGGTGAATCTGTTGAAGCTACAGGCAACTTGAATTACAGCTGGCAGTCTGCGGTGAGTAATCTTCAGTTGGTGGGTCATGAAGAGATTACATATCATCGAGCCAGCAGCTTAGAGTCTAACAGTTAATTAGGGCCGGAAAAGTTTTTCATATTAATTTTTTTAACATGATATTGACTGAGATTTTGAACATCTTTATATTGTAATATGGCGTTTTCTTGTTCCTGGTTTTAAAGACTTACCAGACTGCCATAGCTGTTCTAATATTTCTTTTTTACTCACTTAATCATTACGAAATATTATTATTCATCAAAAATCTCAGTTTTAGTATATTGTGGACGAATAAAGTGTCATCCGCGTTATAAGGTTGTAAAAGTGATTTGTTAAAAATGTCTTAATTTGATTGTGCTCATGTAACACAGCCCCCCTGTT
>JAPXVT010000009.1:21336393-21347936 GCA_029823135.1 Acanthurus reversus
CTGCAATAATCAGCCAATTAATCGATTACTTGAAGAAGAAAAAAATGAGTTGCCAACTATTTTTTATATTTCGGTTAATTGTCTCAGTCATTTTTCAAGCAGGAATGTTTAACATTTACTGGATCCAGCTTCTTAAATGTGAGGATTTGGTGCTTTTCTTTGTCATTAATGGGTCAAATTGGACTGCTGTTTGGACAAGAGAAGCAACGCTACGCTGGGCTCTGGGAAATTATGATGAGCATTTCTCATGTTTCATTTAATATTTCATTGCAAAATGAATAATTGATCAATTGTAAAAATAACCAGCAGATTAATCACTGATAATAAAAAAATGTATCAATTGCAGCCCCAGCTGCAATAAAATGATAATAATCCAAAAATACTTGTGTAATATTTATGTAGTAATATAAGGTTAATATAATATTATATTTCATTATGAGAACTTCACCTTTAATACCTCAGTTGCGTTTTGCAGACAGTTCTGCTTTACTTTAACATGGTGGTACAGACACTTAAGTTATTAGAATACGGGTAATACTACAAAGATTTATTTTATTAATATTGTTTTATCTTTGCATATCACATTACCCCTTTTATTATTTATATATCTTAATGCATGTGCATGTGCACAACTTTTGGGGTGCTAAAGGGCGTTTGTGTGCCATGTTTGCGTGCCATGATGAAACATGTAAAGGAACAATAAATATTAATATACTCTTTGGTGAAAGACCAGTATACATTCTATATCACTGACAGTTTTAAATCAGAAAAGATGGGTAAAATAACTGATAATAGAACTAGTCAATGAGGAAAACCCAACATTCTCAAACCCCCAATTTATCTGACTTACCAACACAGAGTGGAAGAGGGCTGTCCCATGCCCTCCTCTCCCCCCTCAGGCAGGTGAGCACCTCAGGGCCTTTCAGGGTGTAGCCTGGGTCACAGCTATAAGACACAGTGCTTCCTGCAAAATGACCCTTGTCCTCCCGCTTGTAGCCAAACTGGGGAACGCCCGGATCCTCACATTTCACAAGCTCAAAACCTTCGCAAGAACACAGATTAGGGGGGTATTAAATAATAAATCACTGAGGTTTTTTTTTTTTTTTAAGTAGCAGAAGCAACAGTACAGGTTGGAAATTGAGATACAAGCAAACAAACAATACTAAAATGTAAATATTAAATGTAAAAAGAGGTGGGTGTGTGTGAAAGAGTGTTACTCACTAATGAAGTGCAGTTCAAAGCCTTTACTGGTGTTTTCCGCATTGCTGATGAACTCCAGCCACATGGAGCTGGAGGTGGAGTTCAGGGTTGTGTGTAGCAGCTCGTTGCCTGTAAACACCCCCAGCAGCCGAGCCTTATTACTGCTGCCATCAAAGACCTGAAAGGGACAGAGGGAGAGTGGGAGGGAGGAAGCATCTGAATTAAGATGATCAGGTCTGCACACACAGATATGCTAACAAGGCGCACACACATGGAGGGCACAGCTCCCTCCCACCCCCTCACTTTGAGCACGTCATCCTCCTCCAGTCGGAAGTCTCGTGCTCGTAGCTGGATGCCTTTGCCAGGCTGCGTCTGGATGGAGTAGATGCACTCGTGGTTGTTGCCATAGTAACCGGGGTAGTTGGGTGAGAGCAGCACCCCTTGCATGCCAGTCACGGATGAGCCGCATTCAGCTAGAGAAAAAGAGAGGGAGCAGAGGGACAGACAGAGAAAGAGAGAGAGAGAGAGAGGAGAGAGAGACAGAGAGGAAGGAAAGGAGAAGGTGGTGGTGTTGGAGAGAGCAGAAGACATGTCAATCGCTATATGTTTGAAACTCACAGTGTATTTATTCTTGCTTTCATGCAGAGGGAGGTGGGAGAGGCGATGGGGAGAGGAATGCGGTCAGCGACTATACCTGAATGTTGAGTCGCACACCGTCATGATCAAAATGCAATCTGAATATGATTAACGGTAATTTCAGCTCAGTTTGAAAATTGCTTTTTTTTCTGAATCACATCAGGGAAATGGAGAAAAATGAAGGGCAAAGTTTTCTTTAGAAAAAATAGCCGTCAGAATTTATATGACCGCAAATGTAACCGGAATTTGAACTTTATGAAAGCGGCGAGGTGAAGTGAGGTGAGGCAGTGGGACTATCTCGGTATAGGAGAAGTATCCAGACTTTTAAAGGTAGTTGAATATGATTGCCAGAAGATTGGAGAGTAAGAAAATATGTCACCACTGTAAACCTTGAAATTTTCTCCAAGGAACTTTTTTGTGAATCATTTTGTGTTGACTGTAGCAATGTGTGGTGCTGCCTATCTAGCGCGAGCATTTGTTTTGGAAGATTTAAATAAACACGCCACTTATTTACATAATACCAGTTCGGCCATAAACATGAAATACTGAAATTATCAACAGAAAAATATCCTCCTTCTTCCAACCATGGATAATGAAAAAGAGAAAAGCAGATCGATCATGCTTGTAAACAACAAATCGTCTCTTTCGGTCTGCGTGCCGTAAAGTGTTTTGTAGCATTTCCTGGAGGTGGGAAAAAAATCGATACTATATAATGTCACAAGATTTTGCATGCCTATATTATGCAGATTCACAGACACCAGGTGTCAATTTTTGTTCGTTTTTTTAACATCAAATCTTTAACATCAAATATTGATAATACAAACTCAAATTTTGGGTAACAGAATAACAAAAATTCATTGATTTTTCAGTTTACTAGTTGTGCTTAGTGCTCACTGTCCGGTGAGATAATAAAAAAAGTGATAAAAAATGATTGAGGTGAGATAAAAAGACTAAAAACTTTACTTAAAAGTTTTACTTTGGGAAAATGATCTGCATTTGAAAAAGGGTGAACAAAAAAATTGAAATATATAACGCAATACTCAGCATTTTGCAAGACTGTGTTAATATTGTATCGTGACTCAAGCGTTGTCATAATATCATACCGTCTGACCTCTGATGATTCTCAGCTCTAGTGTTTCCACTGACTGAGTGGGCCGGCCAAAGGCATTGTCAAAGACAGGAGAGTAAACCTCCAGTCTCCTCGCTGATGGTCTCATTTGCTGATGTAGGTAAGATGTGAGGCATCAGTATTAAATTTAGACCACTTCATAACCAGCTAAAAGTTCCTTGCAGGGACTTCAAAGGTCTGGATTATTCTAGAGGCAAAAAACCCCAAGAAACTACACACTAGCATATTTATCATGACAGATGAATTTGCAATTAGAACAGGAGCAAACAAGGCAGTCAATACGGTTTTGCAAGGAATTGCTAACTTGTTTCACACGTGCCTAAATACTCAAAACAAACATCCAGAAACACATCAGGTATAATTGGCGCGGTAAATGAATGTGACTTCACCAAACTCTAATTACTGTTTCCAACAGAGTGTCAAAATCCTAACGCTTACAAACGACTTTCTAAGTACAGAAATTTAAAGTCTCAGTCTAAAGTCTCTACTCAAGCAGCTTGCAGCTGTTTTCAATGCAGGTACTCCTTCACAGGGCTTAAACTGAGAGGAGCCATGTTAAGGACAAACACAAGTGGCTCAATCATTGTCATGGCTAGTGTTTTATTCATCAGTGGGACCATCGGGATATAATTTGCTTTCATATCAACACACTAATGCAGCTGTTCAGGTTTGGTGCAGCATAGACTCAGCATACTGACCTAAATCTTTGCAGCCTGACTCGTCACGTTTCCCAGGCATTAGCAAAAAGCAACATCAATAATTAACATATTTCGGCTTTTTAATGTCATCTTCATTAGAGCCGCTGCTCCATATAATCTGACAAAGTCAAAACGGCTGTTTCTGGGAAGCTGTCCAATGGAGAGACAAAACGTGGGTGGATGGAGAGAAGATAATGAGGAGAATTGAAAGGGAAATGCCTCGTCTCCCAACGTGACTGACAGTTTAGTACATTTCTTAATGAGTGGGTGGATGTGAAAGAGCTGGTCTGGCAGATTGGCATCGTGAGGAGGGGTAGAGGGGAAGTGACAAAAGCCAAAATAAAGCATGTGACCACCTACCAACACACCTTGGCAGAGGGGAGCTCCACACCCGCCTCCTGCCCCCTAAGCAAATCACCCTCGCCGGACCCTCCAGTCGGTAACCTGGGAAACAGGAGAAGATGAGGGCGTCGCCCACTCCGTACTGAAGGCCTTTTCTGGTGCTGTAGGGTGGGATTCCAGGATCCTCGCACGGCTCCAGATCATACTCTGGAAAAACAGAGACAGAACAAAAAACAAAAAGGTGTAAATGAAATGTGTTCAGAGAAGCGTTAGCACATGAATTATTATTGTTTTCTTTTTTCTCAGAGATATTAACACTGCAGTTGATAAATCTGTTATGATCCTTAGATGTGCAAGAGTGTAAATTGAACTTTTTAGGACTTCTGTCACACTTTGAAAGGTTGCAAATTTGTTCCTGCTAATAAACAGGAAGATAAACCAGGCTTGAATTAACAAAAATCTCCTTAAGGTTCAGGTCACATCATAACAATATAACACTAAAAGTCATTTAATGACATTTAAAAAAAAAAAGCATCACATGCCTTTGTGGTGCAATTTCAAGTCCATCTCAATATTCATGCCTCCATCCACTGAGTCATAGTTTTTATTCGTCTTGTAAAGCTATTATTATTATTTTTAATGGCTGGTATTTGGTAATTCAAACTGCCACTGACAGTCTATAATTTTAACATTCCTTTCACTGGCTTGGTGCTCACATCAAAGGATGGTGTGAGAGCAAAAGGAGGTGAAATTAGGCCCTCAGTGGAAAAAGTGCCATCTGTGCTCCATCCTAATTGATTCGTTTAAAATTAATCAATTCTCTTGCTGTTAACCATTTCATTATTCACTCTCATTTGGCTGTAATTTCATATTTCCAGTCACATCCTTTTTTAGATTATATGTGCTATTTGTCGGTGGTTTTCCCCTCTTAACTTAGCATCACTGTTTGTGTCAATAACCTATTGAAACAGACCCGTGTTATGAAGAAAAAGGTCACTGCAAGTCTCTGATCCGCTCTCAAGAGCCTGAGACGTCCAATCTCAACATGAACCCTGAGTGCTTGATGTTGTAACCTCTCTTTGTCTCACTCTCAGTCTCTGCTGAATGATTAGCTTGGCTCAGTACTGTGAGCAGCACTTTCAGCTATTCCTCCCTTCATCTCTCAGTACTATAAATGACCAAATCTATTGTTACCTGAAAAAGTGATGTTGAATCCCTCATAGGAAACAGAGAAGTCGGAGAGAAAGCGGATCTGAGACGTGTAGTTTCCAAACAGGCCTGCACTGAGAGGTGGAGGCAGTGTGGAGCCCGTCAGTCTCCACAGAGGCTGGGAGAAGCTGCCGTTCTCCGTCACTAACAAATGGTCATGAGGACTCTCGAGGTGGAAGGTGTGGAAGGTGAACTGGACACCTGAATGAAAGAAAATGAAAGATCCATTGCTAAAATATATCGTACTTTATACCTTTTTTCAACCTCTGTCTAAATCGGGGATTATAGCCAGCAAATTTGAAATGGCAACAATTGAAGGGATGGAAAGAGAGAGGTTCCACCAAGCAAAAGTTACACAAGAATATGCAGTGAGAAATCTCCTGTCATTGGTGAAAGAAATTGGAACCATAGCACCAAAATTTGTGTAGATTTAAGTAGGTTTCTGTGTCAGTATCAGGTGCACCCAAATGCCTTTATCAAACAGGAACTAATAGGTGTGGTACTTTAGCAAACTTATTCTTAAAAATTTCAAAATACAATCAGGTGAACATGCTACGGACAGACAAATTAGAGTTAATTGGTCATTAAATCTGACCACTGAGAAGACTACAGAGTGCCCAAAGAAAAACGGGTTTCCAGCAGATTGTAAGCCCGGTGGCACCGTTGTGGTTCAATAATGATCCAGAGTCAATCAAGCATTTTCTGGACAGTTAAACAATTTAAAATCAAAGGGTATCTGTGAGAGAAAAAAAATGGTTACAACAGTATTCTCCTCTGTCATGCAGCACTGTGGCCACATTGACTAAATAAAGGCTTTAATCATGAAATTATGCTGTTTTTATCCCTCCTAAAACATCGGTGGACAGAGAAAAACATTTATGTGACAGGTCATTCCAAACTTTTGAACTGGAATGTAGCAGAGCTGGGCAATATATATTAATATTTTATCGATGTTTTGATATGACACTACGTATCATCTTAGATTTTTAATATTGTTACATCAGGATATTGCAAATGTGTTGAAATTTTGTGGTTTGAAAGGCTGCGTTACAGTAAAGAGATGTAATTTTCGGAACTTTTCGAACTACTCTGTCATTTGTCTTTACATACCTTTGGATGATGTCCACATTTCTGATGATAATTCAACAAAAAATCATTGCTTAATATTTTGTGAGACCAATATCGATATCGAGGTATTCTGTCAAAAATACCGTGATACTGGATTTTGGTCATGTGACCCAGCCCTAGAATGTAGACTTTAGTATGTCCAAAAAAACATACCTATGCAAGTTGAAATAAGCAACTATGAACAAAAGAAAACTAATTTCATGACTAAATGTCATATTTGCAGAGACAGGCTTGAGTCATTGCATTTATGTAAAACAATTTGCTCAGTTTCATAAAGCGCATAGCATCAACTCCCTGCCGTCCTCCTCATCCACTACTTATCAAAGACATTACACCCACGCTTGAAAGCATCTGCAAATAAGGCTGTGTCAATTTAATATGAGCCTCTACTAAAGGTGACATGAGTGGAGAGTCGTCCCGTGGTGCTGTAGCCCTGGGCCAGCCTCTCAGCGCCCCAGTCTTCCAGAGACAGCTTGTTCGGCAAAATAAAAAGGCCACGCAGTGGGGGGAGATGACATTGTAAGGGAAATTGAATTTGACTGCCGCATGTGTTGACGCTGAATTTCTCTGCTAACCTTTGCCATGGGAGGTCTCGATTATCCATGTGCAGTTCAGGTTGTGCGGGTAGAAGTCTGGGAAGCCAGGTGACAGGATGGTGCCGAAGTTGCCCTGGATGTAACCCCCGCACAACGCTGCGAGTGAAAACAGCGGGAGAGGGGGGGGGAGAGAAGGAGATGCAGAAGGAGACGAAGGAGAAGGAAGAAACAAAATCAGAGAGGGCGAAATCAAAGTGGATGAGGACAGAAAAATAATTTCCCCCCAAAGATAGCAAAACTTGTCTGTGCATTTACAATGTGGTAAAATGCATTTTACAAGAGGTGCCCTTCAAAACAGCATAAAAACGAGCCGTGTTATCATCAATATCATTGCAGAGTGGGCAGAAATCAATACTGTCCTTAAATATAAAAGCATTTACAGATGAGGAAAAAAGGAAACATCAAAGGGTAAGCTCACCATCGTACATATAAAACATTTATGATGAAATGAGGCAGAAACTTTTAAAGTCTAAAATAAAAGTCGTTAAAAGAAACGTTATCAACTTGTATGGATTTTATAATAACTCCGGAATATATAGCGATCTAAATGTGATGCAATATGGAGCAAAGTGCTCCAAACGATTTCTCATGTTTCGTCTGGAGCAACATACAACAATGAATTTAGCTTTAATCCCATTTATGAATGCGAGCAAAATCTGGCAGGACACTATTCATTTCTAGGTCAATATTATGGAACGTACCATCACAGCTAGGCAGGGGGCGGCTCCACTGAAAATTGGGTTCACATTCTAATGGCTCCGTGTCACTAAGTGTGTACCCTGCCTCGCAGCTAAATGTCACCAAAGCGCCCACGTAGAAGTCATTGCCGTGCCGCTGGCCGTTGACAGGAATACCAGGGTCCACACAGTGATCCGACTGTAACTGCAGAGCTGGAGGGAGAGGGGATAAAAAGGCACAAGATCAAAGATACAGAGACACGCATACTGAAAATCCACCTGCTTGCATTAAGATTATAACCTGTTTCCAACAGGTCAGGCAGAGGTCAGAAAACAGGTTAAATTGCTAAAAGGCATTTTGCTTTCCAAAGCTTTCCTGATTAATAATTTATTCGAGCATCCTTTTTCATCAGGAATAAACCTATGAGAAGTTTCTGCACTCTTTCACTTTGCATAGTTTCTGCCTAAGTAGCCCTCTTGGTGAATTATTGAGGCTTTGCAGAGATTTAGCACCGACAAAGTGCCAAAGGTTAACAGTGAGAGCCGCACAGGTAGAAATGAGGGTTTGGATTTACAGCAGGAGTGACTGGTGTGTGGAAAAAATATGTGTGTGCGTGTGTGTGAAATTTTGAGCCGGGTTAGGGGCAGGGATATTTGACAGAATAATCTCACCCCATTGATTTTCTAATTATAGGTGTTCTAATAAGAATGACTTCATGGTGAAATAGAGCCGGTGCAGATTGTATTTACTGCTAAGACTGAACAGCTTTTACTAGTCTGGTGAACAAGGCTTATGACTTGCCTCTTGATTTGGTATGGCTCTGTTGTCATAGATTCATTTCTATTTGGATCTGCCTTGAGAAATTAGTCCTTCCTTTACAGTGCATCTGTCTTTGGGTGTGGGTTTGACTTTGTGTGTTTCCAAGCTCAAAGTCCTTACTTTCGTAACGTATGCGGAAGCCGATGTCGGAGTGGCTCTTGTCAGTTGAGAAGAGGAGATACAGGAAGTTGGAGGTGCTGATGAGAAACTGGGGAACCTGGGTGCCCTGGTAGCTACCAATCAGAGGTGAAGAGGGAAAACGTCCATCGCGCACCTCAAGGACGTCATAGTTGACCTCTGTGCGGAACCTGAGAGCCAAGAAACAGGTTGGACAAGACTTATGTTTAGAAAAAAATAAACAATATTTGCAACAGGCTGTGAAGGACATACAATATGCAGTCTAATCATAGTAAGTCTATAAAACATACACTTAAAGCAGTTTCACACCAGTGGGATATGAAAATGTGGCACAGATTTGCAGAATGTCCATGCAGCAGTTTTTTTGCATGTAAAGCATGCACAGTGACGTGTGAAATTTTGCAGTTTTGAGTTCCAAATTCGCTTTAAGAAGAAGAAGTTGCAGTTTATTATCAAAGACAAAATGGACCAGGAGAGAAGCAGAGTCTGAGCCACACTGTCGTTTCTGGGGAACCCCTCCAGCTGGAACTGGCGTCAAACACTCACATTGAAAGAGGTGTGTGCAATTGTGCAGTGCAGATGAAAAACACATAACTGTCCTTCCACTCCTGGATGAATATCGGGATTTCATCAATTGAAATATATCCTATGCACAAGGGTGTCGAAAGAAATACAAAAGTGGGCGGGACAATTTCACTGGGTCTGGGGGTGCTTCCCTAGAAAATTTTTAACAGAGAAGATTTCATTGTGTGTATTCTGATGTGTTTTTACGTGTGGTTGAAACTTTTTTTCTGGCTAGTAGACCAGTCAGACTTGTATTTTAAAAAAAATGGGGACCCCTGTTACAAAGGGACTCAGCTGATGGCTTGCTGAAATGTATCAATACCTACTACCAGCAGTGATTATGACTTACTTTCCTCATCTTAAAAATGTTATGTCCATTTTTACGGGGGAAGGAAACATGTCAAACTAAGAAATATTGGCCAAAATATGGAGGATTCCAGCCTCCCTTCTCGTCTTCCTCCTCAGCCAGGTAAAGTTAGCTGTGTTTTTTCCTGTATTGTTAGAGGTGCCAGTGCTCTGTGTGTCTACTCATTGAATCAAGTTTACAGCACTGCCATAGAAAGGTATGCCCTGCTTGAGCTACAGACCCAACAAGAACAACCAAGAACATTACCGAGCAGAATCCATCAACCTGTTCCCCTTGAATTTGGTCTGAACGTTGCTCTCTCGCTGCCTGGTCCAATAGCTCCTCTACATGATCCCAACAGCATGATGTCGTGTAACTTACAGTAATTCTGAACTTAGATCAGCATAATGTGTAATGTTGACAGCAAAGATTTTAAACTTACTTAAGTTCAGTAATGTGTCCAACACTGATTTATTAAATTCCCAACTGATAAGTGACTTAAGGATCTCACTGCCCAGAGATCAGTGTGCAAGCCACTGTGCTCACATCACTTATGTTGGAATACTGATGTTGATTTCAGTCCTACCACAGTAATGATTAGCTCCACCGTTGTGTAGCCAACGAAGATATTCTGTAGCTGCTAGATAGAATTGCAAATACAAGGCTGAGTTACCAACACAAAAACTGAGCAACACTGGGGCCCCTGTGCCTTAGAGGCCCTGATGGGCACATAATTCTTGTTCGTCTGTTAATTCTTGCAAATTTTTCCGGAGATAAGCACCTTTTAATCTAAATTCCAGTCGGAATGATAAGGATCTTAAGGTAAGTTTCACATGATTACCTGTAGAGGGGGACTGCGTCCAAACTTATGTGGCACATATTACAATAAATTTTAATTTAATCAAATTACTCCAAACAGGGGGGTCTGCATCTCATTTTGCCCCGGGGCCATCGAGTGGGTTTATCTGCTTTTCGGGTAATGGGCAACACTAAGTGAAAACTACCAAAGCAAACAACCAATTATGGGGCCAATGAAAAAGAAATGTAGACAACCCCCCCCCCTCCAAAAAAAAAAGAAAAAAGAAAAAAGAAACTTATTCAGCTGAATAATATTTTGACAATATTAAGAATACCTGTACGTCAGCTTGAGTACTTTAGCTTTAACTGACATTTTGAAATCCGGTTGGTGACGTTTTCTTATTTCCACTCTGCACATGCTGAGTTTCAGAAAATCATGACACATTTGGCACGCTTTGGTGAGTGCATCTGTGTAGTTTGTAAGTGTGTGGGTGTGCGCGTGATTGCTGTGTGTTTTCATCTTTGTTGTCAGAGCCACTTCATCTTCAAAGCCATGAATAAATTGCTGTTTCAGAGCCGTGTCATTTAAATAAGGTGGCTTGTGATATTTTATTGATGTTACATAAAAATTAAAGAGCGACAAACATTTATGTTGCATTCATTTTGCATGGCGTGCTATTGTGGCAGGGACGGGGATCAGATGGGCTCGCAAGGATGAGCCTTAGTGATACGCTAATTTCACGTTTGATCCTCGGACTGTCTCTCTCTCTTTCTCTCTCTAACATCAGGACAAATTAGCTCCTCTTCCATCTTTCCGCTTCCCTTCAACAGAGCATCTTCAATTACAGACGCATGTACATTTACAAACTTGCAGTTCCGTGTGTGTATGTGTGTGTATAAACTGTAAGGATATCTGTTGATCTATATGGAGGAGGGTATCAAATCAAAGGATAAAATGCACACTAATGAGTGTTACTAAATAAAACATAGTGCAAGCTTAGTCGGGGGTCTAAGTTGATGTGCATTAGATCTACTGCATTACTGCATGAAAGGGAGGACAGAGAAAGAGTTTGAAAGCGGAGAGATAAGTTGGAGCACGTGTTGAAATTGTGGCAAGGCAAAAGCGAGAAAAATTCAAGCTTTCCCTGAGGACAAAAAGTGGAAAAAAACAGCGACGCCACAGCCGTTGCTATCTGGGTGACTCACTTGTCAAAGATGATCTTGATGGGGTAGCCTGGAGGAGCCTCAATGATCCATTCACA
>JAPXVT010000009.1:21799066-21810620 GCA_029823135.1 Acanthurus reversus
CAGTCAAAATGTTGCTAAAACTTCCCCACTGCATTGAGTAGGTCCGTTAACTGTGATGGATGATGACAATGGACAGTTTGGATGATCATTTACTTGACATTTCTCTTCAAAATAAATCTGGGGATTTGTTCAAAACCTTAAGAACTGTTTGAAATCTCATGTCGTGTCTTGCTCTATTTCTTTCTAGCCATGCTGGTTGCATGGCTCTATGGATGGAAAAGTCAGTCTGTGGGTCAGTCCACCTCTTTGGTCTTTGGTATTCATGGTCCCCCGAGACTGAATCCTAATTTTTCTTGGTGATCTACACTCCCCTATTGTGAAGTATGCAGACAACACCACCAACACTGATCATATTATAAACAATAATGAGAGTTCATATTGGGAGGACATGCAGAGTGGTGCACAGAGAGCAATTTACTGCAAACATCAGCAAAAACCAAGGAGCTGATTATTGATTTTAAAGAGGCAAAGACAAACTCCTGTCTACATCGATGGAGCTGAGGTGGAGCAGGTTAACAGTTTTAGGTGGAATCAGCATCACATATAAGCCGATCATGGACATCACACATTACCACCATGATTAAAAAAGCACAGAAAAGGCTCTACTTTTTGAGAAAACTCAAGAAGGCTAAATTTCAGAGTCAAACTCTGATTAGTTTCCACAGAGGAGCCACAGAGAGCATCCTGACTAGAAACGTCACAGTTTGGCAAGGTCCATGCAGGACAGGACAGAAAGACTCTTCAGCGGGTGATTGAAACTTCCCAGAAAATCATTGGTCTATCTTTAGAGCATCAGCGATATCAGTGAAATGAGATGTCTGCACAGAACCCAAAGGATACTTAAAGACAACACTCACCCCAGCCAAAGTCTGTCCACGATGCTGCCATCTGGAAGACGATACAGAAGTATCCGCTGCTGTACCACCAGACTACGGAGCAGCTTCTTCCCTCAGACTGTGAGAAGTTAAATTCATCTCTCTAAACTCAGCCACACTCTCCTATGTAGCAACAGCAATGAGCTAAATCAGAATTTCAATTTTGCACTGCAAAAATGACAATACATTTTTCTTGACTCTTGAATCTTTTGTCATTAACGTGACACGTCATAATTTGGTCCAAATTTAACTTTGTCTCTGTCAAGTGCTTTAATTTCTGGCCAAACACCTTTAAGATAATGGCATACACAGCAGCATTAGCAGCAACCTGTTTGTGCTGATTAGAAAATGTATGCATGCTAACCCTCTAAATAAAATGAGATAACATCTTGTGTGGATAATTTGGCTGCTGAATTATCATTAATTTCTTTTAAATTATGCTATCAGAGATGGACCTTAACTGCTGCTGTGTGAGTCACAAAGAGAAAAAGCAGCGCAGCGCACGCCCGCATGCGTTTGCTATTTATAAGCTTGTCTTGACAGAAACAGTCTACTTTCATGGCATTGCAAATATCAAGTCGGGCAGGAAATTTCAGCTACAGAAATCGTTTTCTATATTCTTCTAGTCTCAATTGTAGGAAATTCATTTGCACAGCAGACAGTTGAACAGTAACCTCATATCTGGATGAAAAACCAAATCTTTTCATCTATTAGTCACGTGTGATGACATTTTTTTGCAATGATCTTAAGCACAAACACTTAAACTTCAATTTGACTCTTGACATTCTCAGTGTCTCAATAGAACATCTCATGAGACCAGGCGGCACACGCGGACACACACACACACACACACACACACACACACACACACTGCCTCAATAACCGAATTAAACTCCAGACTTTTACTTCAAGTCTCAAATCATCATCCACATTGGGTGGGCCAGTCAAAAAGTGGGTGGGCCCAGGCCTTGTAGGCCTAACCCTGACGTCGGGGCTGTTTCAGAGAGCACATGTTCTGCTGCTCTACACTGTGCTTCTTATTGGCAGGTGACATTGCAACGAGCTGATTAGTCATTGAAACAAGCGACGTGCCTAATGTTCTAAAACTGGTCTCAGGTGGCTTAACCAGCTGAGTTGCAGGTGACACCGTCCGCAAGCTTGAGTCAAGCTAAGACGGACCTGTTTACTCCGCTGCAACTTTCCATGCAACTGATTCGTCTCATCATGAATCTTTTGTGTAAACTGGTGTTAAAAAAAGACAGTGCCAACAAAAAAAAGGAGAAGGGAGGGTGCAGCAGAGTTGCTTCCTCAGCAGTCTCATGTTACAGTTAGCTTGATTTTCAGATGATGAAAACCTTAATATGTTTGTGCTATTCGGCAAACATGCTAATGCAACACAGGCCAACTAGACACACTAAAGACAAGAGAAAACATTAAGACCCCGTTTAGATTTTTGCATAAAACGGTAAACTTTTCTCGCGGTTCAGCCTTCCTTTTACATGACAACAGTGTGCTGGCACCCCTGAAACCGCAAACGTGACAGCGGTGACCAGGGGCGGAGTGGGACACCAAGATCCACCGGGAAAATTATGACCGCACTGGCCCACCACCAGCCCAACACTGCCCAGCCTCCCCCCCACCAAGTAGTATAAATACTTCAGAGGTGATAAGAAAAAATTGATTTTACAGGTTTTCATGAGAACGTGTTTGATTCACTATAGTTTTAACTCTATGGGCCAGCCGGCCATGAATGTCACACGGCCGCGCAGAGCAGTCTGTGGGCCAGTTCAGGCGAGCTCATTGACCGGCCGGCCCACCGGGAAATGTCCCGGTTGTCCCGATGGCCAGTCCGCCCCTGGCGGTGACTATGCTAATGGTAATGCTAGTGCAAGTCCATGCATTCCGCAATAACCACTACCAAACTCTAATGAAACACTCCACAGTGCACCCAACTGTTGAGGCAAATTTGAGTGTTTGTAGCATAATTTTAGAAGTCAGGCCACAGCTGAATTTCTTTATTTTGAGGCTGCTTAGGGCTTAGCAGCAACAGGAAGTAAACAACTTCAAGCAGCTCCTGTGGTATGTCATTACAAAGTTACACCCTGACTACTGGCCTGGCATGCATATCACTTTTGGTTGTTCATGTAAACTCAGATTTTTTGAAAGAGGCAAAGGAAAGATTTTTCCATTTTTAGTAGGACTGCTCTTGTCTAAATGTGGCCTTCGGCTCTCAGGACAGCAAGACCCCATTGTAGCTCTTCAAATGGGCTGTTGTAATGCTAGCTACAGGTATTTACGGTAGGCCTATTTGTGCTTTCTCTAATGAGGCCTTTTTCTAAACACAAACAGTTCAGATAATGATATGCACAAAAACTCAACTAAATATACGGATTCATTTAGACGTTTTCATATGGAAATTTTACATATTGTATTTTTAAAAAATCATCAGTGAATAAACCATAACTATTCAATTAATAAAACCCAGGCTGTAATGCATGGGAACGATCTTTAAAATCCCTTTAACACCTTAGAATTCACAAGGCTTAAATGCATTTTCATGCAGGTGAGCAGCTGAGTGTCGGATGAGATGAATACATGGATGTTTGTGGAATGATGATGACTATGTCTTGAATTAGTCCGAAGATTGGAAGAGGAAACCTCCAAAGGAGCAGCAACCAGTCTTGCCACAATAACACTTGTTGTGCATGCAGTCCAATTACTTGGCATTATTCAGTGCTGCATTGTTATGCAGACACAATCTCAAGGTATCACTATGTCTCTGAGATAATTGATAATTCAAAATATCATTAAACACTGATTTTCAAATCAAATGTGTTCTTCATGTAATTATGTTTAAAAAGACCTTGAATATAAATTACGAATACTATTTGAGTTTACACAACCTACTTCAACAAGATAAACAAGTAAAATAATAGTCACCAATTATTAGTGAACAATAGACATCATGGCCTATTCACTGCTTAATCACAAAGAGCCAAATTTCCTGCTCTAACAGACAACAAAACAGTTTGGTGTAGTTTTATATGCAGCTCACTGCTCCCCCAAACACCACAATCACTGCCAGACTCACATACAAAAAGGAATGCTTGATCTCTGGAATAGCAAATCCTGACCCACTCAAAGTGGCACAAAACATAATAAATGGCATGTGCCAACACTGCGCCTCAGAAAATTAACGAAAACAGTTTTGCAACGATAGATGACACCAGTTTAAAATGGTAACTGCAGCACATTTACCACTCGAAATGTGTAGTAATTTTTGAAACAGTGTGTTTTAGAACTCACATGGAGTTAAACAAAAGTAGTTTTCCCATTTGTGGCCAATTTTTGGATTTTGTCAGGTGAAATGAAACTTGTCGCTGTAGGAGATTTCTTCAGCTGTGCCTAGCGCAAGCTAACAACAGCACAAATAAAGCTGAGTTGTTTAACTGCTTTTCCAGCTTACTTTCAAATGAAAAAGAGGCTTGTAAAAGTGGTTTTAAACATGTATATAACACTTAAAAGAACGAGTCTAAAACTATATGTCCCTGATGAGGAGCAGCAATGTTAGCAATGTAGGGTAAAGCTAGTTAGCCTTAGCATCATTAAGAGGGTCTTAGCTCATTTGTCAGTGGAGCAAATAACATGTTTGTCTTGGTAAAACGCATAGATCTAAGTGATTATTATCCCAGTGGTAAGTCAGGTACCTATGGAGTCAAACAATGATTATTTACATTTCACACACTAGCTGTAATTAACAGCTGTTTGACTGGCCACAATCACTGACTCTTGGCATTAATCAGCTCACAGACAGTTTGTGCTTGGCCAGAAAACCCTGTCCATCCCTGGACATTTTGACAAACCTTTCTTCCCACAGACCAGTATCCCGTGGAGTCAGTGTAATGGACAGAGAAAGAGAGTGGAAGAGGATGGTGACCTCCTCGAGGGGGCATCCTGACATCATCCACAGTGGCGGTGGAGACATGATTCTGTCACAAAGCACACTGAGGGGGGGCCGGCTCAGTGTCACCAGCCCTGACACGCTGGGGGATGACCCAAGCTGGAGCAATGACTGTGACAGTAATGGGACAGGTCTCTGGGAAAGGAATGGGTGGTGGGAGGGCAGAATGGAAACAGGAGAAGGTGGAGGGGTGAGTTGTGGGAGAGTGGCTCTTGAGGAAGATCAGAGAGACAAGGCATAAGACTAGACAGGATGATTGTATCAGCATAGATGGATAGTTGGAGTAAAACAGATTAGACCTGAGAGGTGAAAAGCAAAGACTGGATTTTTTAATGTTCTATCTTTGTCACATTAACAGCAACAGTTTCACATAATTAAAAGTCAAGAAAACTGATTATTCTTTACAGTTTTTGACCTTTGCCTTCTTCCCAATCCAGTAGACTTTGTTGTGAGAGACAGAAGCTTGCAGTCTTCCTGATCAGAGTCTTATAAGATTTAATGTATGGTATGAAGTCCTAATTTTCTTTGATTCCCCAAGTAGATAATTAGCCTGTCCCCCAGTTTTATTTCACACATTTCTTAAGGGGCTTTGGCATTTATTTAGCAACCTAAACATTACAAGAATGTGCGCATGCATGCTCAGCCACTCAGTCTCAGCCTATTCACTCTTTCTCGAAAAGACAGAGGCAACAAGACTTAAGGCTTTAAAGGCATTTGTTGGCAGGTGTCTTAAGAAAATTGTCGGACGGCAGAAACGGTTTATGCTTAAACTAAGTGTTGGACGCCGTCTGGCGCAAGCTGTGTTCTCCATGGCTTCTCCAAATGGCCAAGTGGTACAGTGGTAACTACTTGCAGTTCATGAAAAAAACGCAAGATACTGTGATACATTTGATGTAGCAGAGGAGGAGGACATTTTAAATTCAATGTTACTGCAGAGGAGGAGTAGACGAAGATGGAAAAGAATTTGCCTGACAAACTGGAGTCAAGAGAAACAAGGAGAATAAGTTACGCCTTCAGAAACTATTCCCCCCGGGAATTTGATGTTTTTTGGGTGTCTTTAAAATCCCTCCTACCAGGTCATATACGTGAGGATCTTTTCTCTCCTCATCCGCTGGTCGCTACTCAAAGCCATCAATTGCAGGCCTACTATTTTTTCCCCGCTCTGACAAAGCAAGTAGAGCACTGTTTCCAACCCCATGGCAACAACAGAACGCTTAGTCCAGCCAACCAATCAAAATGAAAGAAAAATCAAAACAACGCCTGTGACTTTACAAGGTTTAACAGGTGCAAGACACATTCTTATGTCTTTATTTATGTCATTTTTGTCATGAGACCCTGATGACAGACACTTGTAACTGGGATTGCCAACAGACATTGTGCAGACTACCCAAGGTGCACTGTGGTTGATTGTGATTTCATTTGGTTCAGTTCTTTCATTTGTAGAGTACAACATCTGCATTTTCATAAGGGGTTGGGAGAGGGGTGGCTTTTTGGCCACGCTCACCTAAAATGTTTTCTACTTGAGTTTAAAATGAAAACATCAAATTATACACTCCTCTACCTTTCAGTGACAGTTGCTTTTCAGCCTTCAGTCCCTAAAAACACTTATGATATATTATTGTCTCTAAGTCTGCCCTGCCAGCTCACAAGTGTGACTGACCTTCAGTCCATTCCAAATATCTTTTCCATTTGAAGCCAAATCTGCACTTTGCCTCCAAACTTTTTAATTTTTAGATTTTATTTTGGAAAAGAGATATTTGTGCTTCAGTGTTCAGACAGATGATTAAGCATTGAGGGAGTTGCTTGACCGAAATGTACCTATAGAGTTGATGCAAAGTGTTGACAGTCTGCAGGAGATTTTGTTCTTCAGAGTTCATCCAGGTCAAGAATGAATCAGCCAGATGTCTTCTAGCTTCCTCTGCATAACGAAGAGAGCAAGGAGAGGCTGCATCGCTCCTGTCTCCTCATGAGTTTAATGGGCTCACTCTGATTGGTCGAGCGCCTGCATGTATAATCAGCGTGCTGAAGTGGGCGGCTTAGTGAAGGGAGCCCTAATGAAGAACTACAAGTGATCACAGAGCTATAGCTGTGATTTATTACTATCATTTTGTTTTACCCAACGGCTGCTGGTGTGTTAAATATGAAATCTGTTGGTCAGTGCAAAGAAGTCATCTGGAGCAGCTTGTTTTTACATAGTGATATCACTATCGACATTCAGCTCTGCTTTGCTTGGATGCTGCCTCTTTCTTTATTACAGATGATGTCGCTGCTTATTTTTAATAGGCGTGATGGGATCCTCAGTTTTTCCTCTCTCTTCTGCCTCTCTGTCTGACAGGGGGAGAAAAAACGGATTAAAACGATGGAGCATCAGCATTCTCTAGAGGCCAACAGAGGGCATAACATATTCTTTGTAGGAGGGTATTTATCTTTCTGTCTGTGTGATCCTCCTCCTGTCTGCTTCCTCTCAATGCAAGAGAGTGGAATATTTATCACAGGATCCAGCCTTATGCAGACTATTTTCAGCATGGTACAACCTGATGTTTTTTGAAGAGGACTTGCTGAATGTAAAACAGGATCAAAATGAGAAATGGTGGCTTACAAGGAAGTGGCACAGTTCCCTTGCACTACACCGACACACCTTAACTGAAATTAGTAATAACCCCCGAGGTCACGTTTGTCTCTGTTTCTCTTACGTAGTAACAACATTGCTGAAACTCAACTTTTGTTAGTTTCATCCTACACATTTTCATGTATGACTTCTTAGGAATACTTTGGAAGTCTGTTTGCTTTCACGTATTGTATTTGTTGTATTTGTGGCATACTGGCAGTTGTTTCAGCTTCACTTGGAAACTAAATGAAAAGAAAAACAAACAATATAAAAACCTCCCCAACAGGTTGGGGCTATTGAAAGAAATCCCTCCCTCCTGTGGAATTTATGGGATTGTTTGCCACACAGGCTCATTTATATCATTTCCTATAAGAATAAGCTGCCATGTGATTGTTCATTTGTACTTATGTTTCGTGTGTTAAGGCTGACTCACGGTAATTCCCCTGTGTTCTTTCATATTTTCTGTTTCAAACTACTGCTGAGATATTTAACTCTTGTTTTGAGTTGCCAAAGAAGAGGCCATTTTGGCGATCTATGGAACATAGCCTAAAGCGCACAGCACAAGTTCAATTGTGGTGTATCCAAGTCCATATTGCTAATTAGACAGCGCATAATCTGGGCACAAAGGGGCTGGATTAATTAATCATAGGTGCATTTATGGGGTAACAAGGAATAAACCAATCGATGAGTTGTCTCATCCCCTTTAAGAACGTGATGCGCTTGAGCAACGTGCACCGCTATTTAGACATTCGGTCACAAACGTGAGTGCTTTAGGAAAAGAGGAAATGGATCTGCTTGTGTGAGAGCTGAACAGTGTGAGAGGATCATCTGTTGGAGCCACAGTCATCTCAGTATAATTGAGTTACTATGATAAACGTTATTTCCCTGCATAGTAATGCGCTGAATCTGATGCCCTTTAACTTATTAGGAGGAGTTTTGCTGTGCGTCTTCATGCATCATAAGCAGAATGTACACGCCTTGTGACCGCACATGTGCACACATAACCAAAAAGAGTGGCCTGTAAACAACAGGACAACGCTGCGCCAGACTTTAGATGTAGTTTTGTTGGTCAATACTGCAAACGCTTTCTGTAGCCTCGAGATAGCAATGCAACCACGATGTGCCTGACCACACTTCCTTTTAAGACCAACACTCCCATGGGCGCACAGATGAGCGCAAGTACATTTGCTATTTAGACAAAATGGGCGCTATGCGTGAAAATGACAACGGCGTTGGTTGGAAAAAAACAGCGATGCTTGTGCTGCGTCGTATGCTGCCTTTTATAGCCTGGCGGAAGATGGGACCCTTTAAAACTTTTTGTCCGTCATTACAGTCATGATAATGCTCAATAGTAAGGCTGTAAATGCACTTTGATAGAGAAGACACTATTTAAAACTAAAGGTTGAATGCCTCGAACCAACACAGATTCGATTTTGCATTCTAACTTGCTGATTTGCATCAGTTTGAAAATCACATACAGCACTATGGAGATCCGCCTCCTGTCAGGTCAGCCGCACCTGCCTGTTGCTCACCCTCCTCTCCTGCTCCATCGTTATCATATCATTTTCCATTCCCACATCAACTGCCTATTAGACTGTTTCCCTTTCCTTTCTCTGATGTTATCTCTCTGGCACTTCTCTGTCCTTCCTCGAAATGGCCTTAGGCAGTTGTGTTCATGCAAAACAGGTCTTGGATTGGGACTGGCGGCATGTGGGAGTATCTGTGTTTAATGTCTGCGGGTGAAGCTCCACCCACCCTTCCATTCCTTCCACATCTCACAGCCAACCCGCTCAAAGTATCCAGGTGAGAGCGAGTCAGTTAGCACTGACACAAGGCCAGTGAGGACACACTTGGCAGTCAGGAGGCTCCTCTTCTTCACTGCATCTCAGTGCCCAAGGTAAGCCGCTTTGTCTGAATATAAAAGACGCGTTAGATCAGGAAAATAGATGTAATATAGATTAAGTTAGTTTCATTTAAGATAAATGCTGGAAATTATTCATGAGATTAAAGGAACATTTAAGTTACAGGGACACTGAAAGGGTTAGGATATCGTTCATTATGTTCCTTTTCTATCATACAGTGAGGGAAGACCTTGACATATAAGATCTCAGAGAAAGCTCAGCGCTGCTGCATACAAAAGAATGGGATTTGTTAAGACAGATAACTAGAAGGAGAGCGAATAAAACTATACAAGGACTGCTACGCTTTACTCCTCCAGCTGATATGTGTTCCCCTGAAGATGGAATAAAATCAGGTCAAAGGTAAAAAGGCTTGAAATGTGCATATGACAAAAAAAAGATAAATACCAGGGCTGGGGAGCAGAGGAAGAAGAAAAGGACAAGCCGCACAAAAAACTTCAACCCCACCTTGTTAGTCAAGAGCATTGATTCATACAGACAATGTAGTCTAGGTGGATAGAAAAGTATTTGCAACTAGCTCAACCTGTAGAGCGAGTCACAGCCAACGATCTATCATGGCTCAGATGAGGCACTTATGTACACAAGGATGTAGAACGGCTCTGAGGATCAAGTGGCTTTGCACAAGTGTAAAGGGCTATTTGTGAACTAAGAATAATTTAGGTGTTTTCAGATATCTCTGTCTGGTGCTTCACCTGAAGCTGAGAATGTTTATGGCGGCTGTATTTCCCTCATGCCCACTGCGTGAGGAGCTTGTATTTCCATGGCACTGAGTGGGAATGTAGGAATCAAATCCATCAAATAACCTAAAGCTTCTCAGTTGAGAAAGCATGATACGTCACGTCCGCCGCAACAAAGAGAAAGACAAACACACGGCGAAGAGATAAACGAGGTCGGCTGCTGTCGGCAGGGAAGGCAACACTGCAATCTAGAGCAAATAGGAAAACAAATTATGGTCCATCTCTCCGAGACAAGATATGCTGTTGTCTCTGAGGGGTTTTTCCCTCTGCAAACTGAATGTTGCCTCCAAGTTTGTGTATGTATGAGGAATCATACTAATAAATCAACTGCTCCATATGTTTGTGAAACAGCCATCATTCAGACTGTATATGCATTTGTATAAGGGTGAATGTGTTTGTGTCTAAGCATGCAATTTTGATTTGACACAAGGGCTTATGCCAGATATGTCTTGTGAAATGCAACACAAAACTGAATGTGTAAACTGGCAAAACAAAAAGCCTGTGAAAGTGGTGACAGACTAAAATAATGTGAATGTTAGCACAAGTCGATGGATTCCTCAACAGCCACTTCCAAGCTCTGATTTAAAAACTCCACAATGTACCCAAAGCAAGTCTAAGATGACAACAGTCTTTGAAGGTCAGTTCAAGCATTCATAGCATAATTTACAAAGTCAATCTACAGCTGATTTTTTTTTTTTTTTTTTTGGCTCTGGTTACAGTAAAGATACACTTAGCAGAAACAGGAAGTAAACAAATTCAGCAGCTCCTATGTTATGTCAATACAAAGTTACACCGCCAATTGCTGGCCTAGTATGCGCCACAGCACTTTTGGTTGTTTGTGTAAACACACTTTTTTTGAAAGACTTTTCTGGGGGTTTTTAGCACTTCTCTTGCCTAATCTGACTAAATTCTCTACGCTCATGTCCAATTAGTGGATTAGTAACAGCTGTGTTGCCAGCATTGCATTTTGGTGAACCAACCAAATGTGAGAGCAAAGCTTACAGTGAGAGCTTACAGTGAAAAAGTTACATGAATTTACTCCATCAACATCCAGCCTCCATTCTTTAGAGGTAAAAAGGTTAATAGGCGGCACCTGCCCAACCCAAGTAGAGGCTACACCCGGTCAACGTGATGATTGGCTTAAAACATTTCCTGCCCTGAAAACTTGGGGTACATTCGATCTCGGGCAACGTTGCTACATCTTCAGGATTGAAGGACCTGTTTCCCTGACACGGTGTGCAATGGAGTGCAACAGCTTTGAGGTGCATTTTCTCCTGTTTGGTGGGTGTGTCAGAGGTGTTACCCAATCAGCTGCGACCTGCATATAAACCCAGCTGTAGACATGTACAGACATGTGCACAACGGATCCAATGGATAGTTGCAACGTTTGCGTCACACAACAGGGCGTTCAGCACACCACTACTTCCGGCTCAATAAACGTGTTGCTATGAATT
>JAPXVT010000009.1:22172322-22186955 GCA_029823135.1 Acanthurus reversus
TACCTGAGGAGGAGAAAGAAGGAAGATTAGAAAAGAAAGAGGCATCAAACAGACTCAGGGAAAAAGTACCTTCTGTCCTTTCAAAAGAAAAGCAAATCTTGAAAGCCAGTCTTGGTCTCCATCAAATTACCCTACACAACATTAGTTCTAACCTACTATAGCTTAAAAACACTCAACATTTCTTCAGTGTATTCTCCTCTACAGCTATTATGCTTCCACTTCTCACTAAAACACCACCTCTCTCCTCTGCTACACCCCAGTAATCACCAACAAAGCCTTCAATGCATTCATTAACCAAATCCTGCAGTCAGGAAGTTTACCATTAGCCACATGCTAAGCTATCACCCCCCAGTCTCCTATGCAACCAGAGAAGAAGAGATGCTGTTAGAGAGGAGGGTGTAGAGTGAAGGAGAACAACAGGACAGAAGAAAAGGAGAGATGGGGAGAAGTTAAAGTTAGTCTGGCTGCTGAAAGGCCAAACATCAGAAGTGAATCAGAGTAAACCTGTTCAAGATGTGCCTCGATCAGCTCTCCTCTCATGTCCTTTTCCGTCCTCTCTTTCTCCCTTTCTTCCCCTACCAAACTTTTTACCACTCAACCTGCAAGCCAGAACAGATTTGGGACACTGATTCAACCCTCTCTCTCTCTTTCTCTCTCTCTCTCTCTCTCTCTCTCTTTCTTTCTCTAACCCCTCCTCTTTCCCACCGTACCATGAATGTGTGGAGCTTCTGTTCAGAGTTCATTAGCATCAGGCCACTTCAGAGCTCCGAAGAAACTGGATACCACTATACGTGTGTGTTTGTGTGTATGTGCATGCGATGCTCGGGCGAAGCGAGAACTAAAGCCAGAGAGCCAACTGGCTAATGTTTGCATCTACAATCACAACCTTCAATATGCTGCATGTCCTCACACACTTCGAAAAGGTGTCGAGTGATAGTTTGCAAAACATTCTAATGTTCCAGATTATCACTGCAAGTATTGTTTATGTCCATAAATTACTCTGTGATAAGCTGTTTACTGTGCGTGTCTGCTGAGCTGTACTCAATCAATGGGCCTATGTATAATTATATATTTAACCGATATCGTAGTTGTTTTAAAAAATCTGTTAACACCCAATCAAGAGTGATATGAAAGATACAATGGTTGATGATGAAATAACATGGATTGTCGTGACTGATTTAATATTAAACAACAGTCTACGGCCATGCTCGTGTCCTTGAGGCTGCACGCAGACGCAGTGAGCAAAATGCTGCTAGCTACAACATTAGCATGCTCGAGATGATAAAACTAGCATGTTTGGCAGGTGTGAGGTTGTTTGCAAAGTTGACTTTCTTAATTCGTTGTTTTAAAATGTTAATTAGCAACAAGCAACTAAGTAATTAGCACCTTATAGTACAAATGAAAGCCACTAGCTTAGCAGGAATTTGACCATAAATCAAAGAAACAGGGAAAAAAAACTTTGTGTTCTGAGCCTTTAACAAACTCAATTATCTGCTACATGCTATCTACAGTGTGTTTACCATTATGATTATTAATCATTTTTGGTTGTCCATCGGGTGGGTTGTAACGAGTTACATTTACTCTGTTACAATTACTTGAGTAACTTTTTGGATAAACTGTACTTCTAAGAGTAGTTTTACTGCAACAAACTCTATTTTTACTTGAGTACATCTGTGAAGATGTAGAATGCTACTTTTACTCTGTTACATTTGGCTACTTTCTGCTTGCTACTTTTATTTTTAATCATTTCTCTTTTTATTCAATGCACAATCTGTTCACTTCCAACAAAGAGACATCGTCAGCATAGATTTTTGTCACCAATCAAACATAACTCTGGCTATGTTTTGACCATGTTTCACCAATCAGACGTAGTCATTTAATCACATGATGACACACAAAATCTCTGCGCCAGATACATACACAGCAGCACACACACGGAGTGGACGACAATGGACAAAATAACTGAAGAAAACAGGATGCGGTAAGTTATCCTGTTAATGCGACATTAGTTTTGGATGTCGACAGGCTAATGTTAGCCCTGTTACAAGACCCACCACAATTCACCATACAGGAGGTTTCTGTTTCAGTCATGATGAGTCTATTTTAATAAATAAATCCTTTTTAACATTTTGTCTGTCAATAGAAGGTTAAGCCCAACAAACTTAAGATGTGCACAAACTTAGCAGAGTTAAAGAAGAACTGCAAGTCCTTCTCTTCTTCTGGTGAACCTCCAATGAAGAATGCAAAGAATTTCCTCGCTATCCCACAGTGGGTAACACAGGCAATTGCTGTACATGCTCTTTTATATTTCTTACATATGTTTATCTGTTTCATTTATTTATATTTACTCTGTTCTAGTTTCAGTGTAATCATTTATCTTTTAGTGTTTTATTATCTTATTTCTTATTTATTTTATTTTATTTAAATTTCACATTTTAACCTTACCTCCTGTGTTTCCTCGTTACGAATTCAAAACAGCGTTTCTTCAGTCATCAGTACCTGTTTTTACTGAGTCCTGTTTTCATGACATATTTCTAACTTTAAGCATTGACTGTGGGGTGGGTGGGTGGAGTGGTGGGGTAATGTATTCTTTTGCATTGATTTGTTTGTATGTAAAGCACTTTGCGCTACATTATTTTGTATGAAAAGTGCTACACAAATAAAGTTTGATTGTCTGCAAACATAACTCAGTACCTGAGTAGTCTTTTTACTAAATACTTTTTTTACTCAGACTCAAGTAATTATTTGTATGACTACTTTTACTTCTACTTTAATAACAACACTTTTAAAGTGAAAGTACTTTTACTTGAGTACAATTTTTGGCTACTCTACCCACCTCTGATCAAGACAGCTGTCATATTTCATGCAAGTTCTTTCTGTGCTGTGACACACAAAACTCCTGTGTGATACATCTTGCACACGCTCGCTCAGCAGCTCATCTCCTTCCCTTGCTCTCTGTCCACCAATTCCTGACTTGTGCTTGTTTCCTCCATCTGCTGTTGAATCCAGCGGCTCTTGCCTTTCTTTGCTTTGGCTCTCCTATTTTTCTTTTCACTCTAACTCTCACACACTGTGTGTGAATGTACCAATGGTGTTTTAAATTGAGGGTAATAAAGGCCCAAGACTACATAAAAAACACTTGGCACTGCACAGGCTGTGGAAGAAAAAGATGAAGAAAAGGGAAGAGAATGCGGAAAAGGATGAGGAGGGAGTTTTTCGATAATTATCACATTGTATTTGGCGTTTGTAAAATCACAAGTCCTTACTAGAACATAACTGCATTAAGCAGGATAAGTCAGTGACCTCACATCAACTCTCTTGAGTAAATCTCTTGCTTCCTGCGATTCCCATTTGCATTTGCATTGAAAATGTCTATATGTTTAGACGTCCATGTGCTTGAGAGAAAAGTGCATCCGTGTATCTGCATGTGCATTCAGTGTGAAAAGCCTGGAATCTACTTCTCTCACAGCATGCGGCCGAAACAATCCAGCCCTTGGCAGAGAGCTGCCGTTAAAATTCAGCTCCTTAAAAAAAAAGGAGAAAACGGGCAGAGGGAGCAAAGAAAATCGGTTCAGTATCTCCCACAGCCTCTGGCAGCGAAGGGCACCTTTTTAACCTGAAAACAATTACACTATTACCGAGCTTCCCAAACCGCAGGCTGAAACATATTCCCGGCGGGCTCAGCTGTTCTGTGAGCGTGTGTTGTTTGGATTTAGAGCACACACTCACCTCTCCTCCCGCGCAAGCCTGGCCTCTTCCATTTTATCCACATAGTCGCGACTGTGAGAGACACACAAACAGAGACTTTTAAAACATAATAATCAAACTTCACACTGGTATGATCCTCTGCAGACCTGCCGGTGTGAGAATGACATGTTTACACATCAGGCACACAGGCAGTTAAGGAACTGGTGTAACCCATAATTCCATACTCTTCTCATATGTTTTTTATTGTGAAATCAATGTAACTGTACATTAAAATATAATATATCCAGATGTTTTAATTTTTTCTATTGCACTTATTTTGCACTCTTTATTTTGTAATTTATGTTTTATACTCTCATTTACACAGTAATGTTTATTCTTTCCTTGACATGTATTAACTGTTTTTTTTGTTTGTTTTATGTAATTCTGACATTGTTGCAGTTATTATTAATTCTTTACTAATCCAATGCATTCATATTGCAACAGTATCTATATTCTACTCTATGTCTTTCATTATGTGTGGGGGTCACTTTATTTTTTGTGGTCACAACATCAAACAGTGAGACACTTTGGAAAATAACACTTTCTTGTCTATTTTAAAAGAAATCATCAACAATATTCTCCTATTTGGTACAGCTAGCTGATAATTAGCTTAGTTTAGCATTAAGACTAAAAACAGGGAGAAACAGCTGGCCTGGTTCTGTTTAAATGTGAATGTAAATCTGCCTACCACTCCATCTAAAGCTTAGAATTTAGCACATAGTCCTTGTTTAATTTCTACAGGAACCAAAGTGTAAAAATACGTTTAATGAGAGTTTCTTTGCAGGACTATTTCTTGGAAGGGTGCAGTGACTTCCTGGAGTCTCCGTTGGTCTCCCTGCAGCCTCAAAAGTCTTGGGAATCATCTAACAGCATAAACTGGTGACTCAGAGCAGACTCTGAAAATTTAGATTCAGTTGGAACCTTATTTAGGAGGCAGGGGGTCTAAAAAAAAGACTTTTTAAGTTGCATTATGGAAACTGTTCCAGGGTTTTTGAAGCTTAGCTCATGTAAGAGACAAGAAGTCAGGATATGTTTGCCTCCTTTGTTTCTATTGAAGCCATCCTTTTCCTTTGTCTGTCTTTTGTGAGTCCAAATCTTCACAGAAGTATAATACCAAATTGCTAGAGCTCCCCTTTCAGTGTTTTTATTTTTGCCTCACCTGTGCTTGTTCCTCTCCTCTCTCTCTATCCTTTGCAGTCTCTCCTCTCTCTCCACACGGCGGCGCTCTCGCTCAGCCGCCAAAGATTCCTGATGTTGTCTGTATGAGGAGGACAGAAGACCTCCGAGAGCAGGCCTGAAGGAAGTGGAGGAAGGAGAAAAACTGTTTAATTCCACCACTGCACAGTCAGTGTGATGCTGCGATCCCCAAGTTTCATTCAGATATGTCCAACACCTTAGCAAACTGTGATAATAGACATTTCTTCCAAAACTTCTTTATTAACTATTGAATAACTTGCCACATAAAGATTAACCTTTATCAATGCGTCCTTGCTCTTCTACTTTCTAACTGCACCACTGTGATGCTATACAACAATATAAATAGCTAAATCTGTTTATAGATGAAACACATGCATCTACATGTGTAAGTATGTACATTACACACCATAAATGATGTTGTAATGACTGTGTTCTCCACAGAGGAAATAGTAGAAACTCAGTAAATAGGGAACCCGAGAGCTTAGATCACCTTCACTTCAGTATGTCATCACTTTGAATGCACCAGGGGCTGCACACAGTCCTTACTTGTTGCACATGATGTGAGGGTGTGCATGTTTGCTCAACACACATGAACATGTACTTGTATGAGAGTGTTTACAAGCCACGAGTGTGTATTTTAAGGATCTTTCATGTACGTTTGCAGGCACATGTCGGAGCAGACTCCTCTCACCTGGAGCTGGTAGGCGTACTTGGGGTACTGAGAGACGAATAGGACACGACACCTCCATTCCTGGGTAGGAGAGAGGGTAAGAAAATGGGTGACAGTGAGTGATGTCCACAGTCACCAAGTAACAGGACACCCTACTGACTCACTCATCGGGGCAAAACTGGAGGTAAGAAATGAATGTGACACCTTGTTACATAACAGGAATGCTGTTGGTGCAACACTAGAGTGACCCTAATTAGTAACTCCTGTAGTGTTTACTTCCTTATGTTTCTGGAAGATTCCAGTCAAAGTATCTCTCCTCACCTAAAGTCCACTGTGAATCTGACGAGACAGGCTAAAACATATGAACTTTGACGGGTCATTAAGGCAGTGTTAGCAGGTAACCACTGTCTTTGAACTGCTATGTCATGTTGTTTAAAGATCCAGTGTGTATGATTTAGCGGCATCTACTGGTAAAGTTGCAGATTGCATCCAACTAAATACCCTTCTATCACCCTCCCCTTCCAAGCTGGTAGGTGAACATACAGTGGCTGTACAAAACGTGAAAGGCCCCTCTTTAAAACCAATGTTTGGTTTGTCCATTCTGGGCTACCATAGAAACACAGCAGTGCATCATTGCAGACTCCAGGAAGAGGACTAGCACCCATTGTAGACGTAAAAGACTTATTCTAAGGTAATGAAAGCACAGGGATTCTTATTTTCAGGAGATAAACACTAATAAAAACATATTATATTCCATTTTTGCTGTATTCTACGAGATGAACACCCTAAATCATACTCATTGGACCTTTAAAGTTCTCGTGCCACATGACAAATAACAAGAAACTAAAATATAAATAAACTGCAAATTCTAGCATTATAATAACAAGCTGTGTACACGGGAGGTGAAGTCGTATTGAAAGCCAGTCCTATCCTGCAAGTGACAATGAAACAGGGTAACATTACACACTTCTAAAATTGAGGTGAACAGTGAGGGAGATGGTACAGAGGAGAAATTTCTTTTGAAAGGATGAAGCAAAGAAGCAAGTGACTGAAGATAAACAGGTGAAGAGTTGAAAAAAGGCATCTATGAAAACATCACAGTGCTACTCTGGTGCTGTTCTTGAAAAGAAAGGAAAAGCCAGTGCAGTGAAAAACAAAGTGAGAAGGTTTACAGAGAAGGGCAGACTATCCACGCAGTGACAGAACTAAGAAAAAGAGATGTGAAGGAATAGTGCGTGATAATAAAAGCTTTGATGAACTGAAGGTGTGAAGCCATGCAGTCAAAGAAGTGACAAGAACTGGTGAAAAGGGAAGGTGATGAATTGCAAAAGTGATGCAAAAAGATCCAAGCTGGTGCCAGGATAAAAGCCAGAAACGCAAGTGGAAACCGAAAGTGGTAAAGTGGAACGTCAGAAAGATAAAAAAAGGGAAGCTTTCCGAGCTTCTTGAACTCATGAGAAATTGAGCCCAGCTGTCTGTCTGACCTGGGAGACGTCGTTTGGGGCGACACCTCACTGGGTTTGGCCGGTGCTGGGGGCGACGGCTCCTCGTCCAGGTCATAGGAGAAGAGGTGGAAGGGTGAGTGGGGCAGGTAAGGCAGGCGGTCGGGGGAGGGGTGGGAGCTGCCGCGCAACGGCGGGCTGACCTCTTTGGTAGCCGGGACGGTGACGATGGACCTCTTCCTTGCCAGCAAGGAGGCCAGAAGGGAGGGTTGGCCGGGGGGGCTGAGAGGGGGGGAGACGGGAAGAGAGGGGGTCGGGTTGGAGGGTTGGTGAAGGGTGGGTGCTGGAGGTGGCTCAGTCCGACTCCTCAGATCCTCCTCTTTCATATTTTCCTTTCTGGAAGTGATGGTAATAGACTGGAGGGTTGCTCGGTGAGTTACGGATAGAAGATGTTGAGCCGGGCTAGAAACAGAGGAATGGATTTTAAGGAAATAAATGGATAAAAGCACAACTGTGCAAAGAAGAGATGTGGTACCATGTGTGTCTGAGTATTCCACTGATACTAATGACTGCCAAGTGCACTGGCCACATGGAGATCAAACCAACAAGATATTCAACCCAAAACAGTTACAAAAGATACGTTAACAGCTTTCTAATGACTTTATATAAACCCTCTACATATTTGAGAAGACCACAGGACATTACTTCATTTCCATGTTACCACCGTGTCCTAAAATACCTGGGGGTGGTCTCTTTAGACACTGTATCAGCCCCCTCCTGCTCATCCGAATCAGACTCTGTCACTGGAGTCTCCTCTTCCTCCTTCTCCTCCTCCTCTATCCCATCCTCACATTCCTCCTCTCTGTGGAGGTGTGGGGGATGGATGGACGTATGGGCGGAACATTTAAGGGAAAGATGATGCGATACATAAGAACAGCATGCAAATGGAAATCACCACAATAAGGAAATAAAGAAGTGGAACAGAGGAAGAGGAGGGACGGAGGTTTAAATGAAAGGGATGTTTGGAAAAAATGTGAACAGCTGCAAAACCAAACCACAAAAACATTTATGATGCTCGGAGACAATAAACAAGGACATGATGGTTATCAGACAGAGACAAAGTGATAAAGACAAAACAAGGAAAAGGACAAAAGGAGAAACAGAAATGAAGTAAAAGGGTGGATTCACGCCTAAAGACAGGTTATTTTACATGCATATGAGGGTAAAATTTGATGACAAGGAAGATGGAAAGGACTGCTATGTGGAGAGTAAGGCACGGCTGTGGAGCTGACTTGAGATCAGTGTCACCAAACCGTCTTGTCAAGTGAAACCAGATGAGCCTTGTTGCAGTGGAGCTGGCATGAGCTGCCAGGTGTCGTTCCACAAGACCAGAGCCATGTGTGTGTGACGAATGGGACAGCCCGAGCCAGTAAAAGCTGTGTTTGTTTTTCTGTGTGTGCACGCATAATGTGAAGCAGGATGCAGTCTCTGACATGACCAACTTCTTACTGACCACTTCTTTCAACAAGTGTATGCTGGCGGATTTCTCACAAAATTTTACACACTTTTACTTCTGTTTAAGGACACTTGTATCTTGCACAGGACTACCTGTTTTAAAGAAACAGTTCAGGGTTTTTGAAGGTGGGTTGCACGAAGTTCTCATCCACAGTCTGTGAGGCTGAAAATGACTTATTCATCTATGCGTCCTTGGGAGCCAGCACACTTCTTTACTTAAAAAAAAAAAGTAGTTTTACATAGAGTTGTTCTGACACCAATATCGGTATCGGAAATTGCTGCCAATATCGCTGAAAATGCTGGTATCGGTATCAGTGAGTACATCGGTCTGTGCCCCAATCGGATACCATGTTATTTATTGTGAAACAGCCAAAAAATAACCAGTCCAAGTAGCTCAGTTAGCTCTGACTTATATTACAAACCTGAAATCAATTTTTTTTGCCGCTCTAAAAGAGTACTCAGAAAGTTGTGCTGTGCTGCTTCTGGCAACTACTATTTTTAAGAGTGATGAAGAAGAACGCAGAAACCCAACAGAGCTAGCAAGATGTCTGCATTCTGCAATATTTTACACTGAAAAATCAAAGGAGATGTGTAAGGAACTGCTATTGTGCCCTGGTATCGGATCGGTACTTCGTATCGTCTAATCCGCAAGCTCAGGTATCGGAATCGGGAAGGAAAAAACGTTATCGGACCATCTCTGGTTTTAACTGCAAAACATGAGTGATGGGCTCTACATCAGCCTCAATCTCTTAGATTGTTTGTGTTATTGTGTACATCTGTGTTTAAAGGGTAAGTTCAGATTCACCAAAGTCACACAATAACAAACACAAAGTAAGGGTGCACTCCTGGCCCAGTTGTCCCGTATCGTGCCTAAGCATGACTGTCTCCCCTCCCCTCTCCCCCCACTCTAACCATACCTGAGCTCGACTGAGCTACCTGATTTATGGAATGCATCCCGTATTTTTACCCACATTTTTTTCAGCTCGTAATAATCTTTTTTTTTTTTTTTATTGTTATCTGGTATCTATAAGAATCTAAAAGACACTTTTCCAATGCTCTTTATCTGAAATGTGTATGCTGTCGCCGGTCTGAATTCAAGGTGAATCCTTCTCAAACACTCACAGCGGCGCTCCGTGCCTGTGCTCGTGCATGTGTATCTGTACCGTGCCGAAGCCCACCTCTTCCAACCGTGCCTGGGCCAACAAGGCGCTCACACTAGTCAAACAAACTGGACTTTGAGGGTCAAACGTGCTTAGGCATGGGACGGATTGCCTAGTGTGAGCAGCGGTAGCAGTAGACCATCAACTCCTGTGTTCTGCAAAATGAAATGACTGCTTCTACTGTAGAAAGAGCAGGGTGGTGTGAAACTAATTTGGTGCATTAAACAGAGGACATTAGAGCCCTGCAGTGCACGAGTCATTTATCTGTTTGATTGCAAAATAACTGCTTTGTCAAAGGAGTCTGGTGGTTTTAGAACAAGCAAAATAAAGGCTTTGGTTTCCCATTAGAAAGTGATATCTAACAAAGGGAAAGCTGTGAAAATATTCTCAATATAGCTTACACTTGAACGACATTGACAGCTGATAGTTTATGTTTTGATTATTGGTGGCCAAATGTGTTTTGCTGCTGCGCCCATCAACAGCACTTCATAGTTCAGCTTCCTACACCGACCCTCCTGCTGCTTCTCCAAACCAGACGTGTGCTGTCCGCCATCTACTGTAGATGATACAGTGACTACAGATAAGTACCTCGTACTACCCAACTTCAAAAAACCCGAACTATCCCTTTAACACCAGCCGCAGCATGAAGACATAATGCTTTGATCAGGTTGCACACTGACAGGATGAAGGGAGGCGGCACATAAAAAAAAATCAAAGAGCTACCATGAATGACATAGGGAGGAAATATTTACCTGAGGTAAACAGGTACTACCGGCTTGAAATTCCCCTTTTCGTGTATACACACACTGCATTGAAGCAAACCTGTGCTTGTTTAATAATGTGTACGCCTGTATTAGAATTACAAGCAAACCCTGAAGGCTTGTGCAGCTGCCGAGGACTTTTATATTTCTATTAGTGGAGCACAAATCTGCACCAGTGTTTCACTGCAGAATAAAAAACCCACTCAGAGTGCTTTATGAGACAGGAGACACGCTAGAAGCTGTTACAGCATGTAAGTGAGGAGCAGCGGCAGTAAAAACGTAAAGTAGAAGGTCACAGCAGATGACCTTTTTCTGAGAGACCTTTGAACTTACATGGATGGAAGGAAACCTGACAGTGCTCTGCAGCAGAAAGTGTTTGTAAGAGACAGTCAGGATTTCATCCCTGAGCTCCGTTAACACATGTGCATCTCAGAGTGATGACTACCTGGCAACATGATTAATTCTTTATACCAGCTGAAAACCCTCTGCTCTGCTCTGTCACTTTCTTTAACCACCCTGTAACTTCTGACACTCTTCCATCCTCCCCTCCTCTCACCTCTCGCTCAGGTCCTCAGCTCTCTGTCCACTGAAAGGCTGGAAGCCAGCTCTCTGCGGGGACGCGGGGCTGCAGGGGGAGGCGTGGCCGGATCGCCCGAGAGATGCCCTGCGGCTGCGTCTCCTCTCCAGGCCACGCTTTTTGTCTCCGCCGCCGAGGCTGACTCGCCGTCGGTCCCGGCGTCCCGTTGGTGGAGGCTGACTGTCATCGTCGCCGTCTTCATGTCGAAGTGTCAGCTGGGGGAGAAATTGATCGGGAGTGAAGTGGGAGTATCAATGAAGTTTCACACACTATATTAGTATTAAACAAATGTACTATAAATACTGTATGACTTCATATTCAATGGACGTGAGCAGCACTTCTTAGCTGTGATTGGACCTTTAATAAAAAGGTACAACACAGCATTTTCATAGTCACTGGCTACCCAAAAAGTTGTTGACTTGTTGATTAAAATGATGTATAAAGTCCAATCGGGGGGTAGTTGACGAAGCACAATCCTTGTTTGGCTCTGACAGACTGTTAACAAATAAGCTGCCACGATCCGATTAAAACAAAGCCACAACAAGCTTGTCCGAAGTGGGGATACTGTTTGACTGCAGCAACAACGTGACTCCTTTCTTATGGTCTTTCCTTGCCACATCTTCATTAATGCACAATGCTAAAACTACAGTGATGCACAGTGGCACAGGTTGTTTTGACAGTGAAATGTGTCAATTAGTCCACGACTGTGTTATTAAAAAAACCCCTAATATCAGCTTTCATTGTTTTCCTTGAGGTCTTCTGACTATGCGTGTCTCAAACCTCATAGATGTTGAGCTGCTCAACCAAGTCCAGGTCAGTGCCCCTCCGCCCCAGGTGCCTTTGAGTCACTGTCTCCATGCCCTGCTCCTCCAGACCGTCCACCATATCGTAGTATGAATCCTGGTCAGGCAGTGCCGCAAGCGTCTGCAATAGAGAAGAAGACAGATAAGGAATATTGCTCATGAGGTAATTTTATTTTGGTTAAATTAAAACACTAAATCATGGGTGAAATTAATTAAAAAATGAGGAAAGAGCATCTGTGGCCATATTAGAGTTATAATGTGAAGATAAAAAATATTTAATCATTCAGTATATTAACACTAAACACATGGACACCTTATTGATGAGGGTCATGGCATAGACCAGCAGCTCGGTGTCCACTCCGTCCTTCTCATGCAAGATCTCCATAGTATTGGACCATGGTTTGCAGCCTGGAAATCAGTCCATTACAAAGAAAAACATGAATTATATTCTAGCTCTCTACCCAAACACCCCTGCTTTTATATCAGCTTGGACAAGAAACCAAACAATACAAGTAAATAGAAACACACAATGAATGAGAGCACGTTTCTCAGCAGCCGGTGGCATGTTAAGTTGAGCTATTTATACCTCTCTTGGTGTCCACAGAGGTGATGGCTTCTATCAGCAGAGGGGTGTTGGACTCGGAGTACTCCACAAACACCAGCAACAGCTTCAGAGCCGTTTTCACCACCAGACGAAACTAGAGGGGTGAGATAAGAAGCTACGAACTCACGTGGCAAGAAACATGACAAACAGTAGATACATAGTACAGTGATGTGACCAGCAGTGTTTGCAGCTTTGTTTGTCAGGTGACTCTGACTAGAATTCATAGATTTAGAAATCTTAAGTACCAGAAAATACATATAGACCTTATTAATTTATTTACTTGTGTTTGTACTGTATGTATATGTCTGTTTCCTAACCACCAGTTCCCCCTTGTACATTGCAGTCAGTGTTATGCGTGTATTAGGGTCCGAGCAATATATTGCTTTGTCGATATTATCAGCCGATATTGATCTATTGCAGATGTATCGGTATCAGTGTATTGGTTCTCCAGTGAGTGTCAATATTAAAACTGTTTTTGAAGGCTGGAAAAAAATGCTTGGACCAGTAATTTAAAATTGTGTAATCATGTAGTTTGTCCAGCAGAGGGCGGTCCGTTTTTAATCAGTTATACGTGTTTACTTGTTCAGTGTTCTGATGTTTGGAATAAAGTTTGCTGGATATCCTGCCGCCATTGCGTGTCTTTGTCACACCTATTTTATAACCACATTCAAAATAATATATATCGGCCAATATATAAGATATTGGAATTTTCTTACTCCCTAATATCGACATCAGCATCGGTCAGGCGCTAGTAGTGTGTATCTGTTTCAATGGCTCCATGTAGATAAAATTCCCTGACAAGTTTAATGACAGGTGTTAATTTTACAAATCAATGAAGTTTTGCAGGATGCAGTGTACCGGATTTTCATGCCTCCAGCTGGAAACAGCTGAAAGTCACTGATTGAACCGTGGTTTATAAGCGGTCGTGCACCAACCACAACTCATTCTTTCAGAAAGGCGGTCCTTTTCGAAAATCCACCCTTATTCCTGCAACCCCAACCTATCCCACACATCACTTCTGCTGTGTGCAAAGCTTCGACTCCACCACCTCAGCATCCACCACTAGGCCTGAGTCTTACATAGTTTAAAGGTAAAATGGTATAAATTATTTGCTTTGGGACAGTTTCAGCAATACGCTTCCTGTTTTGGTTTAGCATGCTGCTTGGTCAATTCAGAGAGCATCTTCAGAGCAGAGCCGTCAGCGCCAAACCTAACTGTATGAAATGAAAACTTTTAGAAAACTAAAAAAACTCATTTGGGTTTTTTGACCCTGGAAATCAAAGTGCTACTTTTGGTTCAAAGCAGAGGTACACCTTTAAAAAACAATTAGGATCCCACAAAAGCATTAAAGGACACCAGCCTCAGGTCAGGACACGGATGACGAACAGCAGCAGATGTGTTTGTGGGTATAAGCTAAAAATAACGGTCACCAAACAAGAGCTGAAGGCAGCCTGCCTGCAGTGTGTGGGTGTACTTGTGTGCTGGGTGTGTTTTGTTTGTTTATTTGTGTATGCGCGACAATACCTTTGAGCCAACCAGAGTGTACAGCCACTGGATTGTCTCAGCGTGTCCAATCACACCGTTCATCCCGTCCACGTACAGCATGATCTGTCCCAGAGCTGAGCGACGCCAAGGAGAAAGAAACAAAAAGTTAGAGGGTCAGGACATGAATAAAAAGACAATTAAATTAAACACAAACACACACTAAAGGGCGACTGTGTGCAGCACATACAGTATCTATAAATAACAAGGAGGTCATAAGGGATTTTGAACTGCCTTTGTAAAGATTTGGGTCTCTATGGCAAACACAGCCAAAAACAGCAAAGCTGAAAATGAAAATAATTTTAAAATATTAATCTTTTCAAATCTTAATGCTACTTTTTCTCCATTCTCAGGAGGAGGCATGGTATTTGTTTTACGAATACAGTACATGTACAATACATGTTTTTTTTTTCTTTTTGACCACTGCTTATACAGTAGGACCCACTGTATGAGTGCTGAATAACCTTTGCACTCAGTCGTTATGTTCAACTACAGTTTGAGTTTATTAGTAAAGTTTATTTACTCAAATGCTGTTAAAGTAAAATTTTGTCGTATCTGCTTCTTTCTTGAATATTTCCACAACAACTTGTAACTCTCCCTCACCACATCTCAGAG
>JAPXVT010000009.1:22232503-22243810 GCA_029823135.1 Acanthurus reversus
CTGTCCGTGCATAGGTTGTAATCATAAGCTTTTCTGTGCTGTGGGCCATTTTTCATTTGTTTTGTGGCTTTTAAAGACGGGGCAGCAAAAGATCGACTCGGTCTGGAAAACCGCTCTGCTGTTGAACGCTGGTTTGCTGGCAGGGGTTGTGTGCCAGCAATGAAACTCTCCGTTTCTCTCTGAGTCTCACGTTTACTTTCAGTTAAGTTTCTGCATTTTCAGCTCGACCTATACAGCATCCACTCACAACCAACAGTGGATTTAAGGTCACATAGTATGTGCACCTGTATAGCGTCTGTGGGTGAGTTGGTGTGTTTGTTTGACTCAAGCGAGTCAACAAGGAATGTGTTGCTCTATCTTTTACGCACGAAATTTGCTAGGAACGGACACTTTCCCTCCTTCAAACTCACACACCCATCGCAACCTGACACTTGACATTTGATCATCTGCGATTCAGGGTCTCTGCAGGGCACCAGAACTCTGCCTCTCCCTGTAGATGACACAGGCAACTCAGGTTATATCTAGTTGCACTAATGCCTTTGCACACCTGTCGCTGGGACTTGCTAAGTAGGTTGCAAAATAAATTCAGCAATAAGAAAGGCTTATTCACTTTGAGACGGGGATGTATTCACATTTCTAGCCCCTTTCAACAGAGAGGTCAGAGGTTAAAGGTTGCAAGTTCTTTCTTAGAGATCAAGCATCTTTCTCACAGACTCCTCGGCGGAGCAAATTTGTCAACATGGGATCAAATCAGGATGTAAAGTCTATGAAGTTAAAGTCCATGTTCAGCGTTGCTTTCGCTGTTGCTTTGTGGCAAACATTTGCAAACTTGTGTCAGTCAGTCATCAGGCTGGAGAGCCAATCAGTTGTGCTTGCATGTGTTCTCAAAATAGCCTCTGAATGGTGGGTATGGAAGTTTATTTGCAGAAGGCCTGAAGTGAAAAACAGCAGTCTTTAAAGGTCGAGAAACAACCACATGAACGCTGTGTTTCCACGAAGATGTGGGTTTAAATCTAAACATAAAATATACTATGAGCCGCTTTCAGAACTGGTCTCGTTGTGCAAACCTGTGTTGCGCAAGGATAAACACCTTGTTTTATAGGCTACAGCTTGATGGACCAATATGCATGAAAGTCTACTGTCAAATTACTATAATCGCTATTAGTCACATAGTATCATAGGGCTACAGACTATAGGATGAGCTGTTAGTCGCACCTTGTGTGGGGCTTTGAGGAGCCGGTGGACGCCAGCTATCTGGTTGATGAGTGGGATATCCTCCCTGAAGGTGTACAGCGGCGGTCTCGTCGGTTCCGGAAAGTTGGTGCTGTTGAACGGATCGGTGTCATCTAAAAACTGAACCCTGCAGACAAACGTGGCCATGGTGCATCCATGCAAGTGGCTCCTCTGAGGGAGACAGCCCGGTCGGATAAAGCCGTATACCAGCTACGGCTCCGGTCGCTGAGCGCTCCTCTGTTGGTAACGACAACAAACCCGGGTCGCCAAGCGCGCCCTGTGCGCAGCCTGTCCCACCACAGGACCGGGGTGGCTGGAGGAGGGGGAGGAGGGCTGCTGGGAGCCGAAGAGGTGGCACACAAGAAACCGGTCAGTGTCTCGTCTTGCCTCCTTGCTTTGCTCGCGCTCGCCCTAAGCTTTTGGGTGCCGCTGTGTTATTCTGGGAGAGGCAGGTGGCCAGTGATAAAAGAGGAGGCGGACTCCAGCCTGCTGCCGGAGAGTGAAGGATCAGCGCAGCTTGGGACAGCCGATCTGCTGTCTGTCTGTCTGAGTCTCAGTAAATCCACCCCCCTCCCTCCCTATCTGTTTTCCCCTCTGCCTCATCTGTCCCTCCCTCCAGATCACTGCACTCAGCTTAACAGTGGCTCCCTATATTGAAATGAGCTGCGTTAATCCTATAAAATATTTAGAATATGAACATACTCGTGTAAAAAGATTACATAAGATGCCGTTCATCATGGGGCATTACAGAAAAGGACAAATCATAAGCTCACACCAAAAAGAAATAATATAATATTTATCATATTAAATAGAGTGGATAAGTGAGATCCATGAGGCTGTACTGGCTGTGTTATGGGCAGCGCAGTTAAACAAAAAGTCTATGAAAATGTTGTGGTTAAAGATAATAGGCTATAAAAAAAAGAATAAGTTTAGTGTAGGCTTATTTTAAAGTACAACAGACACACTTCAAGTCCGATGAAAGCCATTCAGGGATACTTCTGCAAGTTAAGCACAATCTTGACCAATGAGGACCTCTTGTGGCCAAAATGTTTAATTGCAGGTAGCACAATGAGTTCCACCAATGCTGCTATCTTGGACAAACTACTTTTTTCCCCTACCATATAGGCTATTTAACTAACTGTTGAAAACTTCATGTGCCCAATCAGTTCCTGTATTGAAATACGTTTATACAGTAATCTGACCACTTGCACTATCCACTCACACCATGAGGAATTTATTTTCCTCAGCTGCAATAAGTTATAAGCAGCCTAAATAAACACACTGAGCTCAGAGGATAATTGATTATTTATCAAAATTAATAGGCCTACAGCCAAGAGTTCACATTTTTTAGTTGATGACAAAGTCTTACAACCTTATATTAGATGGAAACCCGACAAGAGAGCTCCTTAAATTTTACTAATTCTGTGGTGTCATGTAGGCCATCGCCTGCAAGGGTTGGTGGTTCAATCCCCAGCTCTTCCTGTCCAAATGTTGAAGAGTCCTTGAGCAAGACACTGAACCATAACTGCTTGCAATGGTCAGGCTAGGGCCTTGTGTGGTAGTAGTCTAGTTTGCTGCCATTAATGTTTCATATGCAGTACATAAACTACATAACTCAGCCTTTTGTGGGTTCACAGGTAAACATCAGCTGTGTACGTGAGCCTCATTTGTTGAGTAATTTGTAATTAAACCTTCCTTGAGGAAAAATAAGCAGAGTTCATCCTTTTGTTACCACTGGAGGGCAGAAAACCACTATATTTAAACATTTATAAACACACTACCTTCATACTTGCAATAGATACAGGAGTTATTGACTCATTGTAAGGAATAAAGAACCATTTCCTTTTAATAGCATAGATCCTTGTTCAATGGATGATGAACACATTTGCTGAATATCATAAATGACTGCCTATTTACCAAACAATGACATAATTCAGTATGTCTGCCTAGTGTAAACACATTACTTTCTGAAGTAAATTAACAATTGAGAAAATTAGTCATTGTTTTAAAAAAGCTGCGACCAGCAGCAAAAAATGTTGGGATGCAAAATACTGTGCACTTTTTTTGAATGTTAAATCTTCTTTACTGTATATTTGGAAAGAAAGAAAGAAAGACAGAAAAGAAAGAAAAGTTGCCGTCTGCAATGATGCGTCCCACAAGAGTCTATGACAAATGGCTGGTGAGTCATAAAAGGGGCGGGGCTAACGTGTAGGGGCACTAGTTATGCACTTTTTGTTAGAGACCACGCCCACTACCACGCCCCCGTTATTGCCAGTTAGCCCTGACAGTTCATCAGTTGTCCTTTGGCTCACAACCTTTGCACTAAATCTTGCGCAAGTGGAAATTATTTTGGAAGTTATATGCCTTTTTGTATCTAATAGGCTACTCCCATTGCCACACCCCCATTTAGCCAATTGGCATCAACACAAACACACACCTTGACACACACACACACACTTGACCTCCATTCCAAATTTCAGTCTCCTAGGACAAAAACTGTGGTCGCCAAAGAGTGGGGAATTTTTGTGGATCGACCGACTGACCGAGAGCGACCAAGAGCTGCTGACTGCCGCTAATAAAGTGGAAAACTCAAGAGGCCGTAAAAAGACAATTTGACCCCATCTGTGCAAGAATTTAATTCATCATCTCTGTTTCATTCTGATTTTTAATCTCACAATGTCAAGCTCAGACAGCTGCTCTTCTGTCATGGGTCCAGGTGTGCTTGTTTTCTAATACTTCTTGCCCCCTTTGTGTGTTAGTGCTCAGCTCTGTCAAAAAGGAAACGGTGTTGGGGCTCTTTTGCTGTTTGTTATGTCAAACTTTTGATAATGATCCGAACACGGCACACAAGGCAAAGGTTAGTGAGAACCTATTTATCTCCTTTAAACCTGTGTGCAATAAAAATATTCAAACATGATTATACTTAAAGTATGTGGAATCCCCCTTTTTGAGATCCTCTCTAGTGGAATCACCTCAGTTGAAGCTGACACCAGGATCCTCTAAATATAACACCTTGTTTTTTTAAACCTTAGGCCGGCCTTCGTCTTGTCTGTGGCAAAGTGGCTCTCGCTCTTCGTCTGTTAGAGCAGCTGATTCTGTGATGAGGAGCACTTGACTGTGTTCCATCTTTGTGTGTTTTCCTTCAGTGCCTCCTCTTGAAATCCATTATCAGCACCAAGTCTCATAGTTTCAGGTTTTGCAGGTGGCCCTTTGTTTGCTATGGGACGTCTGCTCTCACGTGCAATTGTATAGAGCTCAACATTTTTTGGTTATAGCACGCAATATTTAAAGTCTACGCACAACTCACTCTTCACTGCACATCCAACTTCATTTTCTGATGTACATGAAGATACAGCAACCCATAGCTCATTCAAACTTTGCCAAAAAGCCAAAGATGTGAATTTAAACAATGGACTTTCGAAACGAAGACACATCATGGTATCCTCCCGATGCCCAACCAGCAGATCACCCTGTGAGGAGTGAGCAGAGAGCTGGAATAAGAGCCATTCACCCAGCTTTGACTTTTGGCTCCTGTTTCCAGTAATTGACTTTAATTGTAAAGATGTTTAATGTCTTTAATATCCTCACTACCTCATGAAAAGAACTACTACTAAATCATTTTCTGAGTTCATAGGCGTCTCTGTATTTAAATAGACAGGTCTAAATTGCTCAGTTTTTTTTTTTTTTTTATCATACTCTTTATCATTGTGCAAGCCTGTATTGTAGGAACACAAATAAATCACTTTGATATCTTTATTGCATTCTTTCTGCACAGCCATCAACATACCAAACATAGTTAAAGTTGGGAGATGAGTTTCCTGTGTATCTGCTGATGGGCTGCAAACCTGTGTACAATAAATAATTTTTTTTTAAAAAAAGATTACTGACTATGTTGTAAAGTGAGTGTCTTTATCGTTCCACACCCAGCTGATACCTAAATTATTCTTTTCAAAATGAAAAGTTGTCTGTCGTTGTGGGCTTCAGATGAGAATCTTTGATTTAAATCCAGGAAACTTCAGGCCTCTGAGCAAACGCTTTATTTTCCAAAACTCAAATAGCTGCTTTCATGGACAGAAAAGGAGGACAAAACACACGTCTCCACTTGCTGTGTCTCCTCTGTCAGACACTGCTGGATGAAGCTCTCCTCACCACTCTGTTGCTCAGTAGCATGGCCCTGCTGCTGCTTCAACCTCTCTGCATTTTCATGACACAGCTGATCCTCTCAACACAAACGCCTTCTTCATCACTCAGTCCGTAACAGAGATTATCTCCTCCATCTAAAGAGAGGAAGACACACGACAAGTTTCAGAAATCGGTGTTTGTGCTCTGCCATGCTGTTTTTCTGACGGGCAGTCATTCTGAAATCCCGACAGGCCAAAACATTTTTTCTTTAAACTGAAAGTCCATTTGATTGACAGTTATATAAATCTACCATTGCTCTGCAGGATCAATGTATTGAAAATATATATCAGTGTGTTTATTTTCACCGCCCCTCCTGATGCCCTAATGTTTCGAAAAATGCCACTATGGAAGATTAAATATGATGAAGTGCCCTCTAGGGCAGGGGTTCCCAAACTTTTCAGCCTGCAACCCCCAAAATAACTGTGCCAGTGATTGGGGACCCCCATTGACCCTGGAGGTGGCATAAAACAAGTAATTTAAGAAAGAATATAACCAGAATGCATACAATTATGGGTTACATATGCATTTTTAATTTATTTTAAATTAGATTTGTTTTTTAAAAGGCATCTTGTGACCTTCCCAACTGTGTCTTGCAACCTCCTGTGGAAATCCCAACCCCCAATTTGGGAGCCAATGCTCTAGGGTCTCCTTTCAGTGGGCAAAACATGATAAAATGCCCTCTTGGACGCCTCTCCAGTGTGCGCTGGTGCCCCACCAATACAACAGGTGATCTTTTTACTATTTTCACCCCTGCCCCTCAAACATCCTGAGTGCACAAGTTGGTGTCAGACAAAGGCTTCAGCTGCAATGAGACATTTTTCAACAATTTCCAAATAATTTGCTGTCCCTGGTTACAAAGACTCCATCAGCGGTCAGTCAGTGATGCAGCACATCCAGTGAAAAGAGCAGCAGGGACTTTAGTTCTGTTCAGACAGGAAGTGGAGCGACTAACAAGCAGCCAGTTTCCTCTCATGTTAACATGAGTGAACACACTGAGCTTGAATCTCACAGACTTGAAGAGACATTTAGTCTGTTTACTCTGCAGATTTCACAGATGTACACAGTGGAAATAAAGTGCTGAGAGTCCCTGAATGCATCATTACTGCAGGAACAGAGAGATGTTTACTGCTCACTGTACTGAGGGATTCTGCTGTTAAAAGCCAGCATCTCAGTCACATATAAAATTATTTTTTACATGAGAAATATGTAAATAAGGAGTCTGTCATAGATATATTTGGACAAAACAAGTAACACATGGACAGACATACAGTATATGTGCTGTTACAGGTGCTACATGTTCACACAAAGACTGAGGAGCAAAACAGGAGCTTCAGCAGAAGTTCTTGCCTGTAGAAAAACCACATGGTTACTGAATGTAATGACTTGCAGTTTCAGTCAGACTGATCTCAGAGCTGTGACAATGATGAGCTGATGAATTCTTTAGTACCGAAATGAGAGAATAAACGCTTCGAGATCAGATTTGATTCTACGATCGTTTAATGAATGAGGACTGTCACCAACCCTCTACTCCTTGTGGGGCTTCCAGGGGGTCTCCAGCAAAAAAGGGAATCATTGATCCTCACTGTTATTCCATCCACAATGAGAGAATATGTAACTATGTCAATCATGGATCCCTGCACTTTCTGAAATAAAACATCTAAGAGCAAAAATCCTTTCAAATGAGGATTCTTGTTGTGAGGAAGTTTAAGGATCACTGTTCTACTGACCTCACAGTCTCCAGTCTGAAGTGTGGACTCTTCACAAGATCAGACAGCAGCTTCACTCCTGAATCCTGCAGCTTGTTTCCTCTCAGCTCCAGCTCTCTCAGATGGGAGGGGTTGGACCTCAGAGCTGAGGCCAGAGAAGCACAGCTGATCTCGGACAAACTGCAGCGGCTCAATCTGAGTCAAAAAGGAACGATGGAGGTAAAAATCAGCTTGGACAAAAATCCTAAAAATGTTGGAGAGAGCAAAAACCGCATCGGTTATTTCATGACAAAACTGCTCTTACTAAACTCCTGGACTGAAACCTTTCTCACCACCTTTAAAACATCTGGAAAAAACACGGTAATCGCTGGAACCCTTACACAAGCAGCATTAAGAAATTTAGTTGTCCTTTCTCCTTAAATTCATGGCTAAAAACTGCATGTGACATTTCAACAAGTCTTTTTGTATAAATGAACTTATTTATGATCATGAGACTTGGTTGGGCACAGATGTACTGACAGAGGCCTGCTCAAGCATTTCTTGTCATTTTCATCTTAAGAAGATAAGAAGGGTGGAGGCACAGCTGTAATACAGAGACACTGAGGGGCAGAGATGTGGACTTAGGCACATATATGGTACATATTTTATTATTTTATTAAATTATATGGCGACTTGCACGAGACTAAGCCTAACAAATCCTTTCAGTTTAGAAACCAGGGGCCTATTTCAGATAGCAGGTTTAGTGAAACTCTGAGTCTGTCAACCCTGAAATGAATGAAACTCCTGGTTTTCTGTTTCAGAAAAAGAGGTAAGTCAAATAGATAGATAGATAGACAGATAGAGTTTATTTATACAGCGCCCTTCACAGCACGTATGCACAGAGTGCTTTACAATCAAGTGAATTAAAAAAAAATAAGAACAAGGGTAGGCTAAAAACATACAATCAAATGGTCATTGCATGGCATACATACATAAACATGACATCGCAATAGATACCTCTTGTAAATAGTAGATCAGTGAGAGACTATGAGGAGCCGAAAGCCTGCCTGAACAGGTGTGTCTTAAGCTTCCCCTGTGTGTTAATTATGATTGGAAGCTCACACATCTGTCATACTCATACTGAAGACTTGTGTCCCTACTACAGTCCTGTGATTTTCAGCCTGCTATTAGCCTACATTAACCCTACATTAAGCCTTTATAGCAAGGGTAACGCATCCTGACAGCTGATAAAGTTACTAGTAGACTATTGCCCTGTCACATTAAATGCAACCTGGCCAAGGAGAGGTACTAGGCTGCAGGATGACCTGATTTTTTTTCCCTTGTAGCTGATCATGAGCCAGGCTAGCTAGCAACACAATTCTTGACCATTACGATACTTGGTGTGGATCAATATAATATAATTTTCACATCACATTAGTCCCAGTGCAGCAAGCAAAAAATGGAGTCTGACCTCAGAGTGTCCAGGCTGCAGTTTGGACTTTCCAGGAAATCACATAGCAGCTTCATTCCTGAATCCTGCAGCTTGTTGTCACTCAGCTCCAGCTCCCTCATGTGGGAAGGGTCGGACTTCAGAGCTGAAGCCAGAGAAGCACAGGTGATTTCTGACAAACTGCAGCTCCTCAACCTGAGAAAAAAGAAAAAAAAGTGTAGATTTTTCTTGTTGTATGAAGGTTTTTAATACGGAGCTCAATGCTGATCTGCCACAGTCAAAAGACTAAAGAACTGGAAGAGCAAAATATACCTTAGCATTAAGATACTCAGTGTGGATCTGAGGCTAAATTAACGTTTTCACATCATATTAGGCTTTGCATAGCAGCAAAAGAATGGTGTCTGACCTTAGAGTCTCCAGTCTACAGTTTGGACTCTCCAGAAAATCACACAGCAGCTTCACTCCTGAATCCTGCAGATTATTTTTACTCAGCTGCAGCTTTCTCAGATGGGAGGGGTTGGACTTCAGAGCTTCAGCCAGATAAGCGCAGCTGATCTCTGACAAACAGCAGAAATTCATTCTGGTGAATGAGAAATGAGATGTTAGGCATTCCCTGAATATAACTGAATCAAATGAGCAGTGAGCAAAGTGAGCTGTTCAGTTAGGTTCAGAAGTATTTGTTTAGTGACACAGTTGGTGTAGTTTTGCCCCTTAGCACCAAACACATGGCTTCAAAACAAGGCAGTCAAGATGTTGGTCAAGTGTAGACTTTTAGTTACAATTTAATGGGTTTTGCTAAAATGTTGCATTAGCCCTTTAAGAATTATGGCCATTTTTACATCTAATTACCCAACTTTCAGAGACTCAAAAATAATTGGACAAACTAACATAATAGTAAATACAAGAATTTTTCTTTTAAATAATCAAACAAAAAAACTTTTGCAGTCAATGACTGCCTTTATTTTAAATTCATTCTAATGTAGCACAGAGAGAAAATGTGTCACTATGTGTTTGTGGTCCTGTATGTGAGTGTTAAAGCCCTGTAAAATATTGTGTTTTGAAGCTTTTGTGCATAAAATTACATTCTCCATGCTTATGTGTTAAACTTGTTTTAATTTTTCATAAATAATGTAACGAAAACTATAAACATTAGTTTGATCTTGCAGCACACTGACGGATAAATTCTACAGATTTTTTAAAATTTAATAATGCCAATTTGAGTTCAGACTGACTTCACAGACATACTTTAAAAAAGAGTTCTGCTTTTGGATCAAATAAACCCGGAACACAAAAGAACAGAAGGGAATTTAAATCTGCTGTTATGGATTAAATTTGGTAGACATACAGGACTTGATCGATGGATATTAACTGACCTCAGAGTCTCCAGCCTGCAGTTTGGACTCTTCAGTCCAGCACACAGCAGCTTCATTCCCGAGTCCTGCAAGTTGGGGTTTTCGCTCAGGTCCACCTCTCTCAGATGGGAGGGACTGGACTTCAGAGCTGAGGCCACGACTTCACAGTGACTCTCTGAGAGTCGACAGCGAAAAAGTCTGTGATGACAGAAAATAAAACTTAAAGTTCAATCAAATCTGACAGTTTATCATGAAAACAGACTCTGTGCATGAGTGTCTTAGCTGTCCAGCTGTTCAGTCTGAGCTGGTCAGTTATTGATCTGGAGGTTTGTTATTTTAAACTTGAGTTACTCTTCTCCACATGTAAAAGTGTCTTGGAGCAACATGATGAGCCGCAAACTGAAGTGTCACATGACTACAATGTGAACGTGTCATATTTGGCTAAATGGCTGCTGTGATTTGTATTTATTCAGCTGTATTTCAGCCTGATGTTTAATGAGCTGTACAGTCCTACAGGCTGTAACCGTGCACTGGTATGCATTTGCCTCAGTCATCTGCTTGTGTGTGTTTTGTGCAGCTTTGATGCGCCTTATTATGTCAATTAATTAAATTACTTTTTACAGTTAATTACAGTTCAGTAAGTGCTAAAGACTGTATACTTCTTATTTTATAGGTAACATTTTTTCTCAACTGGAAATCAGCTGTTTAGCATCCTGATTTCTTCTTTGGCCTTTTGATGACAAAACTCCCTCCACTGAACAGCAAACTGTGCATGATCCATAGTCCCTGCGGCCGTCTTTGACCCGGCCCTTAAAGAGCATAAATTTGTAGAAGAAGGCAAGTATGAAAATAAAAATCCTCTAAACACGGGAGGAAATGTGCATTGAATTTGTACGAAAAGTAAAGCGTATATATGAAGTACACAGCGCTGTGAAGTTGTCCGTCTTTTGCTTTTTGACAAGGATTTTGCTAGCCACATGCCAACTTGTTTTGGCTCACTTTGGCTAACTGGAAGGAGGTCAAATAGCAACCAGCTGAAAGGAATATATCACTGCCCACCATAGTGGAGTTAGACAATAAATCGATTCTCCCTCAGCGCATGTATACTTGGATAAGGCAGAAGTCCAATTTAATGGCCTAATCAAGCTTTAACTGCAGCTCAATTTAACTGTGCATGTAAACACACTGACTGATCACTTTAGCTTCACGCTGCTATGTTATGTTAAAGGGATAGTTCACCCATAAATAAAAATTCAGTCATTATCTAATCACTCTCATGCTGAGGGAAGGTCAGTTGAAGTTTTTTAGTCCACGAAATGCGACTGAAGTTTCACAGGAAAGACGCTGCAGTTTCTCCCAAACAACTGAAGTGAATGGTGACCAGTTTTCAAACACGAAAATAAAA
>JAPXVT010000009.1:22371894-22385412 GCA_029823135.1 Acanthurus reversus
CCCAGAGGTTCCTGAAAGCAACCTGTAGGCTTCCTTCCGGCTCCCCTAAAATAAAAGGCTGCAGACAGAGCAGTCGTTGAACATCAGAGGGAAAACCAGCGGACATTTTCTCTGTAAAATATGACCCGATTTGACTAAAATTGCTGTTTTGTGCGATGTATTAATGTGCATCGTTACGTTTCGTTTTTCGAAGCAGTGGGTCACAGTCAAAGCTACATAGTGTTGCTTTAATGTTGTGCGTATACAAGCTCTCTGTCTTGCCAGTTTACACAGGCGGAAAGAAGATTGCAGTTTCAAAAGATTCCACTCTTGAACCCGCTTTCCAATGTTTGTGGTTTCAGGGGCGCTAGCACGCTGTTATCATGTAAAAGGAAGGCCGAACAGCAACAAAAGTGTTTTGTTTGATGCGAAAACTTGTGTCGTGAAACTGCCCCCAAAACAAGCAATAGATTGATCCAACGAACAAGAATCGGCTGTGTGGGCGAGATCTGTGCCGCAGAGCTCCACTGTTGTCCAAATGTTATACAAACACCCATGAGCCACACTGTTGCACATGTTCGCACATTGCCATTAGCATGTGTGATATTGTTGGGGTTTTTTTTGTTTTTTTTTTAATCAATCCCATATTCGTTGCCCTGCTGACACAATGTCACCAAATGTGTGTTAATCCACAGCTGAAAAAAATCCCAAACAAAATCACTATTAACTCTTGTTTTGAGTGGTTTCCTAAAAAAACAAAGTGTCTGGCTGTTTTAGGAAATTCCTTAGCCTGTTTTAATAAAAATGAAAGTTGATTTTTGTAATTGGGATTGGCTCCAGCTCCCATGCAACCCTTCCAAGGACAAGCAGTTGCAGATTATAAATGGATTATTTGATGATGTTTTTACCAATGTATTTTTTATTTCAGGCTGCTTTTTTACCACCATGGCAAGGGACTATCGAAGGAAATTAGCCTTTGGCTAACTTGAGTACATTTAAATTTTGCTCTGATGTTTATTAATGTACATTATCCCTTTTCAAATAAATAAACTGAAATTGAAATTGAAATTTGTAATTGTTTTTTAAGGTTTGTTGTCCCAAAGCTGCCACGTACAAGGCAGGGCAGTTGTAGTTTTGAATGATGAACTAATAAGCTACATTGTTGTGTTTTTTTGTTATTGAATTTAATGCAGAATTAGGAAAAATAGAAAATAAGGGCAATGTCGCACGTTAATAATTAGTTTCAGACAGCACACATCCCAGAAACACCAAGAAACAACATGAGAAAGTCCCAGGCCTTTGTCTTGAACAAGCACCTGTTGTACTTGTGTACCCACAGCTGTGACCTTGTGTGAAGCTCTCTGCTCTGCAGGTGTACGCCTGAGAGCTGGTGGACACACCGCTAGCACTATTATCAGTACTTTCATTTTAACCCCCGTTTCTTCTTTTCATATTTGTCTTTACTGCTCTGTTCTGGCCTCCACACGTCCCCCCCTTGCTTTCTTTCAAACGAACCCAACGTGCACCCACTGAACCACACACCCAGTTATATGCACGCACAAAGTGGCCGTTTTCAAGCCCAGCTGAGCATGAAGTGGAAACCCTGTTACTCCTCATGGCCCAGCGGCCTGTATGCTCACCTGATACTGATGTGCACAACAGCTACCACTTTTAATTCTCTCTCTCTCAGCTTCTCTGGTTGCATTCGATGAGAGGGTGAGCTGAGGACATGACATGAGCTCAAACTCACCACGCGGTGACTGTGTGTTAGCGTCAGAGTTGGGATTGGTCAGTGAACTGGGAGTCATATTTTACATGTAGCTGCTTTTCAGCCTGACCTGCGGCCCCTGTGTATCCTTAGTAATCGCCCTCATTAGATGACCAGCTGTTTTTTTGCTGTCTCATACCTGCACTCCAGACAGTCAGAGTCCAAGGTGATACAGCGCTCTCTAGTGGAGCAAGAAGTTGTGTGTGTGTAGAGGCAATTGCAGTGTTGACAGAGAGTCAGAGTCTGTGTCTACTCTGACAAAACTGATGTAATTGCCATTTGTTAAACAGGTCAGTCAGTGCCTGATTGTAATTTTGTTAACGATTCATTTGTGATTATATATTTCATCTGTATGCAGGTTGACAACCCAGATGTCGCACATTTGACAGAAAAGGACTTTTATATCAATCTGGCTGAGTATGTGATGCTGGTCTGGTAATCTGGTCTACCCAAAAAAGTTTTTAGAAAGTTAGTTATGACGGATTAACTACAGTTAAAAAGATTTTAGCTTGAACTTCAAACTTACGTGGCTTTTGATTGGAATATTTGATCATATTCATGTTTTAAAGTTCCTCTCATCAATTGTTTTGGGATTTTGTAACAGAGTCCAGCAAAACCTGGCTAGAATCCACAGTATGAGTTATAGGAAAAAATGAGGCTAATGTCAAAACATTATTTCGAATGAGGCTTTCTCTAATGAGGCGTGTGTTATTTTGGCCTTTGACATTTTAACAGCCCTGTTTTGTTGGCTGCGTGAACCGTGATTGTTCTCCAGCAGGTTGCTAACTAGTCCAAAAGTCAGTCAGTTGATTTATGTCGGTAACTTAAGTGTAACACATTGAGTGCTGTGAAACATCTTTTGAATAGAGCTTGAAAAGATAAAGTACCTTGATTTGAGATGGTTGAAAGGAAATATTTGGCAGCCTGGAGTTGAATATCTTTAGTTTCTTTCTTTTTATAGTGGAAATAGTGGAAATATAGCGTTGGAAAAGTTTGTGAGACACACACCAGCATGAAGTTAGCATGTTTTTATTCCTCTATTGTAATGCAATGTGTTATTTTGCTTATGTGGTGGAATGGTGTGTTGTGTGTGCTGATTCAAAGGTATTTGAAGCCACTCTGTCCTCTCCCTATAGACCAGATGGTGTCTCTTTAGGCCCTCTAATGAATATTGATATGAGGGGTCTGGGTTAACAACAGGGGGGGGGGGGACGCAGGCTGGGCCAGAGACCCCCAAAAATTGGCATTCAGTAAAGGTCTGAGGGTGTGGAAGGGATTTATTTTTGAGGAAAGGGAGTGTTTAGGACTGTGAAACAAAGTGGTTTTCATATGCACATAATCTCCCACATGTCACATATTAGTCAAATGTCTTGCACAACTGAATAAGGAGATTGAGAATTAGAATGATTTATGGAGTCACTGGTTGGTTGATTAGTTGATTGAAATGAAACAGAAAGTTTTCAAATATTTTACATATTTTCAAGCAAAATTATCCCACATTTGGGTTTTAGCATCTTAATTGTGAGGATTTGCTGCTTTTGTGTGTCATTTATGATAGTAAATACTGAGTGTTTGGGTTTTTGATCGTTGGTTAGAAACAAGAAGTGATTGAAGACGTGACTTTGGTCTTTGGAAAATTAGGATGAGCATTTTTCACTATAAAATTGATCACGATATCATGAAAGTAATCAGTAGGATAGTCATTCACAAATAATATTTCACTGCAACCCCAGATATCATCCAGAAGATGTGTCAAGCTTTGGCATAAAGTGAAAAAAATAAGTGAAATAGTTGCAAAGTTATGGAATTTAATCACAAAACTGAGAAGAGAAGTGGTGGCAGAGGGAAGACAAATGTCAGGAGAGAGGAAAGGAGGAGAGTTGGACAGGTTAAGCCCCTGGCAAAGTTAATCCTCTGGCATGACTCCCATGTCTAAAGCTGCTCTCCTGAAGGCCTCGGCTTATTCCTGCCTCCAGTCAACCCGAGGCTGAAGCACCGCCAGCATCCCAGGCAGAGCAGTCTGACCCTGGACACTGAGGTGGAGATTTCTTCACAGGAGAAGCTTAGTATCCCCACCCTTTTTCCTGTGCCTGGAGCTCTTTGTTGGTGGAGTTCTGAGGAGGGATGGTGGATGTATGGATAGAGGTAATTGTATTACTACCCTCCAGCTGGTATGAGTATATGAGCCAGCTGCAGCACCCTGCTGTGGAATTTTATTGGGAACAAACCTCCATTCAGAGGGCAAGTGCAGCAAAGTGGGGAAACAATCCTGAGACATGGCACTGGTTGCTTGTTTGGTACAAAATCAGCCTTTTATGATGTTTTTTTTTTTTTTTTCTTAGTTGCATTATATTTCATACCCTCTGCAATTTGTCAGGAAACATTAGCAGACACACAGACACTCATCCACTGTCACACACACATACACACAGTGCCACAGTGCCCGATGATGTACCGAGGCTGTGTCAGCTATATATAACTCAAGCTGGACCTCTGTGGCTGTGAGGCTAAGGGGCAGACAGGAGGAGAGAGGCAGAGCAAAGAAAAGATGTGAAGGAGGGGAGATTGGCAGAGACTTAGGGACGAAAGAGGGCACTGGAGAGAGTGCGACGCGGCGATACAGAAGAGACATTACAGCGCATTGAAGTGATGGTTGTGTTGCTTTTCACTGTGAGGACACAACCTCTACTTTCAAATGTAGCCCTGTAGCCCTCAGATAATGAGACAGAGCGTCAGACAGATGCACCACGCTGAAGGCTTTCATTAGAGAAAGGACAACAACAAATAGAACTATGTAACCCTAAAATATATTGACGGTTATGGTGTTGTTTTTGTTTTTATTGCAGCCACAACTGGATTTTATAACAATAAACACAATGGGTAATGCCCCCTGTTCTGCACAGCTGCAGAATTCCTTTAATTAAAAGTAACAGTTTTGGTTCTTTTTGTCTGAATAATCACATTTCTTTTCCTGTTTTTCTTTTTACTGGAAGTAATTTGTTTTTCTGAGGTTTTAGTTATGAAGAAATACAAGTCTGTGGATTTTGAGGTATGAATATTTTCATTTAAGTTCATAGAAACATGTTTTTTTTTAAAAAAACATTTTTTCATTTTATTTGAGAACTAATCAAGTTACTACGTCACACCAACATACAGTATAAAATGTTCATACTGACAACCTGTTGACCCAAACAGTTAAACTCAATGCTAACCCAATGACCTCATTAAAAGGGATGAAATAGAAAGAGAAACATTCCTGCTGCACAAAACTGTGTTCATTTTTTGACAGATTTGCCTCCAATTGTCGCTTCAGGATCTTTGTAGGCTGTAAAATGTATTCAAGTTAGGAGGTAAATTCACTCTGTGGTCATGTGTGAGTGTGTGTGCACATGTCACACGTGTCGGTCCACATTGACTAAAAAGGGGGTGGATGTCTCCTAAAAGCCAATTTTTGACAGCCGTTTTGCCGGTGGGGGGGGTTGCTCATTTGACAAAAGAGAGGGAATTGCAATGGAGAGAGCCAGTGTGAGAGACGGAGCAAAATAGAAGGGGAGAGAGCAGAGGGGGGAAGGGAGGAGGGTATCAGGCTCGGGGATAAGGCAGCTGGGACAGGCTGCTTGGCTGCAAGCAGATCTTATTGTGCACTTGTCCTTCTCAAGTCACTCAGACAGTCTGCAGAAGAGGAGAGAGCTTCTTCACTCAGACCAGCTGTCAGGCTTTTTAGCAGTTTTTGTATCCTCAGAGATTTTCTGGCCCCTTTGTTGGACTTTTGCTTTGCTTCACTACATTATTTTAATTTTGTGTCTGCAATGGCGCTGGTGTAGGCATGGTGGTCTTCTTGAGAAAGAGCATCCACTCTCTGCTGTCTGTCTTCAAGAAGAAGGGTGAGTGCTGAGTCACATAAAGGATTTGACTTTAGACAGGAGGAAATGCTTGCCTGTACGACCGGTAATACTTTTCTAAACTTTGCTTTGAGGTTTCTGGAGTTAAGCTGACCTTTTTCCTAGCACTAAAAAAACTGCCAAAGATTTTTGTTGCACAGTTAGGTTGACGCATTAGCAACCTGTCATTGCTTTAGTGCAAAGGTGCAATGATAATTGCTGATTTTGAACGCTGTCTCTCTGTTTCATAGACATAAACACGATGGCACGCAAGAATTAGCATCAAGGGCAATTTGTGGGGGTCCTCTCTAATGAGATAAAGGGCTTAACTGACTTTTTTGGCGATCATCTAAATCGCCCAAAAGCTCCGAACCTCCCGCAGGGGTCTGGCAGAATCTCACGTAGGGCTGCTTTTTCAGTTAATCGCAACTGGTAGTTAGAGCACACCACCTTAAATGTGATTAATATGCTCTCAGATGTGTGTTTTGCAACGAAACGTCTCTGCTCCTTGGATTGCATCTGACAGTCAAAGGTTCCCAGAGACCTGAGATTTCCCACAGTCACACACAGGGGAAGGCATTGTGTCAGGCCTGCCTCACCTGTAAGAATGCCGTAGGATAGGGGTAGGAGTGTCTGTTACCTTGCACACAAAACATGTACAGTATTTACATCCGCAGTCACAGAGTTACCTAACCAGGTGAAACTGAGAGCCACAGTGTTGAATGTTACAAAGAAGAGACAGCAGACACCTTATGCTAACTATGTCGACCTTTGAAAAGCTAATAACTAGACAACTTACCGCATATCAGTAACATAGCCTGCATGGCTAAAGGCAAACAAAAAGCACACATAACAATAGAAACAAACAAAAGAAAATAATATTGACCCAACGGACAAACAGCCAAAATATTTCTTGCGTTGTCACATCAAACATGAATTTGTCATCCAACAGTACAAGAGGAACAAGAAGGCATCCTGCATCACCAAATAATATTGTTAAAGTTAGCCATCCCTTGACTTCCACCCAAAAGGCAAAACCAAAACAAAGCCTTGGTTAGTTTCAGACTGTACAGTTCTACAAAAACCAACACTTGGGAGTTTGGTACAACTAAACTAACGCTGGCTGGGTCATGGCACTAATAGGCCCTGCTAGCTTTACTAATAATAGCTGCTGTCTAACTAATACTTGATTACTTGACATGACTGTATAGTCTACATTGTTTTTTGGCTGTCTTTTCAAGTACATCAGGTCACATCTGACGCTACAATGTGTCCCCACACATGCATCTCGAGTGACCACTTATGATAGGACCTCACCTCCAAGCTCCAGATGTATTAAACACTGAAGTTTTTCCATTTGAAAAGAGCACATGCACTGTAATAACCAACACTCTGGGACAAGCTGATACATTTTAAACAAAGAAATAGACACATTTACATAAAACCTGCCAAATTTACAAGAGGGCCAGGATAATAAGGAATTTGCCATTTCTCAAAGTTCAAAAAGTTTCTCCCAATTTAAAAATTCACAAAATAACAAAAATTTTTAAGGGAATCTTAGAGTGAAAAAGCAGTAGCCTTTTTCGGTTATTGTTTACTGCGTAACAAAGAAACAACAATGTAAGGGATTTAAAGACGAATTTAGAGGAATGCCATACATTGCAGTTCACTATAATTTACTATTGCTATTTGCAAAGTTTATTAACTTTGTCATCCCTCAAAAACTCTAAAATTGCACGATTTCTAAGTGTTTGGAAATAGTACTAAATAGTAACAGAAACCAACAATGCATTCATAAACATCAATAAAGTGTGTTTCGTGTATTTACAGAAAACGTGAGTTGGGTAGGCGGTACCTTAACATGGCCCAGGGCACATTTGCATACACAATGCTAAAATATGTATACCAGACCATCTCAGGAATCGGTCTAAGCGACTGAGCAAGCATGACTTAGGTGCATTCACGCCTATACTCAGAGCTGTCCTCTAACGATTGGATCACCCAGGACACATGTTAATACCAGGTGTGCACTGGCTCATAGGGCAAAGCCATCCTGAAGACAGAGCCCAGTCCAGTTCCCACGCAGAAGGTTCCCCAGTAGGGGGTCCAGTAACATCTTTAAATGCAGACAATCCAGATTATCCAATCCTCCGTGGAGGAAGAGAGATACGGCAGAAGATTAGCCAAGCTGTAGTTTACTGCTGGTCAGGTTGAGAAGTCTGCCCTCCAAACTGCCTGGCTGGGGTGATTTAAAGAGTGTGCTGTGTCAAAGGTGCACAGATAAACACACACTCACAACAGGTGGAGGTGCATAGGATTCACTGTAAAGCTGATAAATGTTTTGGCAAATTGACACCTGTTGAGTCTGTTTGAATGTGTGTTGATGTTTGTATCCTAAGAGGATGAGACAGGAACCAGTTGAAAGACTTGCCAGTGGAACTAAGTGACTTGCACAATGTTTATATACTTTAGAATGAAGTGTGGTGTGTTTTCCTTTAATCTAAAAGGGCAAAATGATAGATGTACAGTATTTGGGAGGAAAGTGTTATAAGCTGCTGTTGAATGATATTTAACATCAGCGTTGGTCTGGAACCTATTCCTGCCTCGTCTAAATGTTTTTCATATATAAATCTTTTTTCCTCTTTCTTTTTCCACCATCTTAACAGCTGGCCCAAAGGGGAATGAAGACCAGAAGAGATTGGCCGTCCACTACACGACCTCTCAGCACTACCAGGAGAATGTTTTCATTGAGGGCAGCAGGCCACAGTACCTGGAGGACCTGCACATTGAGGCCCAGGAGGGGCTCAAAATACAACAGCAGGAAGGTCAGAATGTCACTATAAATATGAAAACATTTGTTCTTATTGCGGACAGTTACTGGCATGTTTTTATGTTTCTTACTGATAAAGACTGAAGTTTTCCCACTTTTTTATCTATGATGACATCACTGATTATACTGTATAAACATGATTATGGATAGTTTATTTATATTCTAACCCTAACCCTTTGGTTCACACAGAACACAAGAACGGAGAGAACTTTCCTGATGATGCGAGCATTGCTGTAAGTGTCCCAAAAGCTCAGTGGACAACGCCATATCACTTTTCCTTCACTTCCCACACACAGAGAATGCCACCTAACCAAATACTGCTTTGTGTGTGTATGTGTGTATCCCATGCAGTCCACAGACACTCTGCGTCCGGAGAAGGAAATCAGCTCCAAGGATGGAGGCGGCTCTCCGGAGTCGAGATCTACCACCGGGAGTACTGATACCACAGTAACCTCTGCTGCTGTGTTGACTAGGCCTGTGCTCACCCGCCAAGGTAAATGACAGCCCCATTTGTGTATGTGTGCGCATGTGAGTGTAGTTTTGTGTGGGTTCAGAGAAATACTTGGAAGTGAAGCATTCATATCTTATTCATCTTAATGAAATAGGAGCTAATCATAGTGCTTGTGAAGGTGAAAGCAGTTCAAGCTTTGTTCCTGAATTTACTGCTTTATGACTCGTCATAGGCAGTACTTACTTAGCATGCACGTCTCATTCCCAGTTGCTTGGTGCCTGTGCAGTCATGGTTTAAAATCAGAGGAAACACAACTTGACACCCCCACAGACACACAGTGGTGCAGTTGCAGTTTCTCAAAAGTTTTCACCATCTGAAGACAGCACTGCGGCTGCTTTGCATATCACAGTTGGATGGCAAAATATGCTGTTCTGTGTGCATGTGCTTGTGTCTGTATGTGCACAAAGAAAGTGTGACTGGTATTCAGATCCATATTTATCCTTTTTAAAATCCTTTGGAAAACCCACTTTCTCAGTATACTTTATTGGGTTTCGGTGCATTGCTTTCATCACTTTACCAGTCTCCTCTCTGTGCAGTGTGTCATTTTTCATTGCAAAAATAACCTTCCTCTAATTCACGCACTGTATTAAGGCAAAATACAAGTTATTCCTCTGTCTCTCAGGTTCCACATTTAAGCCTCTGAATCCAGTGAAAAGATTAGATAAGAGCAGGAAGAGGAGCAGGAGGACCACCATCATGGGGATTCCCAACCAGGTCCAGAAAGAACTTGGTATGTCCACATCATCATCTTTGTTAAATCAGTAGACATCATGTGTCCTTGGTGGTAAACATGTTAGTAACAGTGATCTGCCCTCTTCCTAGCATTGCATAGAAGTTCAACCTTCCAGCAGCTTGAGTCTACGCAGCCTACTGATCATGATGGACAGCTCAGAAATCAATCCCCACTTCAATCAGGTGTTGTTATAATTCCTACGGTTGATGGAGGTACTCCAGTAGCGAATAAGGAGGGAGCAAGGGTGCACCTTTCACAGTTGGAGGTAAAGGATTCTCCAGAAAGATTTAATTTATTCGACATAGTTTTAACATCTTTTCAGAATTGTAGGGTAGGGTTGCTATTGTGTTTTTTTAGCACTGAAGAATGGTGCTCTCTTCACTCCTCAGCAGGCATCTAGAGATGAACAGCTCCTTAGGAAGCACCTCCAGACAGTGTACCAAGATGAGCAGCCCCTAAACCAACAACGGGGCTTTGGTTCCTCAATGCTGAGGCCCAAGTCAGTTGCTGTACCTGGCATGACCAGTTCCTCCTTCTCTCCTTCATCATTGCTCAGCTTCCTCCAGGAACCCCAGGTAAATATAAAATCAGTAAGTTACAGATTGGTTGTTTTTCTAAAACTTTATCTGCCTCGACTATTTGGGACATTAGCAAGTTCCTGTTTCTATTTTTTAGGGCCCAGTGATGTCCATATCTCCTCAGGCCACCTACATGTCAACAATCATCCCTAATGCAGTCTTGCCGGCATCAATTGAAGTCATAGAGATTGATCGCAGCAGCAGCCGGACACGTGGCAGCAGTGTAAACCATAGTGGTAGTGTCCGTACCGTGAGCAAAAGCAGCCTGGCATCCGGGGAGTCATCAGTAAGCCCTTTGTTGTCCAGAAGATCAGATGGGGATGGTTCCCAGACCGTCAACTCCCAAGACTCCACATTGATGCCCACATCAACTTCAGCGTCAAGCTGGAGCGAGTCGCAGTCTCCAAGGAACATTATTTCAAACTCCTCCCCTATATCCTCTAAGGGAAGCTCACGTAGCAGTAACTCACAGAGAATGCGTCCAAACGGGCAGGAAAGCCAGACAGAGAAATGTAGTGGGGACCAAGACCTTGTCAGTCTCCATAGCGCAGTTAGCATGATTAGTACCCCCAGCTGTAAAAGTGAAATTGTTGTTGCCAGTCAAGGATCTGAGTCTGATGTTTCAGGGTCAGTAGCTGCTGGGGAGGATCCAAAGACCAAACAGAATTTCGCTCGTAGTCTATCGGTTATGAAAACCAAGCAACCCCCAGCACCTCCACGAAGGACAAACTCTCTGCATAGTAATAAGATCAGAAGCAACACCAGAGCCTTGGTCGAAAGCAAAGATCTCAATGACTCTGTGTCCGGAGAGATGGCAAATGCCTCAGAAAGTACTGTTGCAAAGGATGAAATAAAATCAGTTACTGTTGATTCCAGTAAGATCCCCACCACTGTACCGAACTCCACTGAGTCCAGCTCTCTGGATGCTTCCTCCAGTCCTTTGAGATCCACACAGGCCTCTTCTAGTGAAGTAAGAGGAGCAACAGAATCCAGCAGCTCCTCCCCACAGAAAAATTCCTCAGAAGGTGGTAAATTTGAACGAACCATGTCCCCTTCCAGTGGCTACTCCAGTCAGAGTGGCACTCCGACCCTTTCCCCAAAAGGAATCTCCCCAACCTCCCCTGACAAACAGAAGAAGAAACCGGTCAAACCAGAGAGATCAGTGTCTCGGGCCTCATCCTCAGCAGCTTCTCCTTCTTCCTCTCTTACTTCTCTATCATCCAGTACATCTGAGCCTGTAAACCCAGACATTTCAACATGTACCCCCAGTCTGCCTCCACAGGAATTTCCACCCACTGCTCTTGTTGCAAAAGAACTCACTTCAAACAACAATTCTTCAACCTTGAGCGTTGATGTTAGAGAACTATTTAACATTCCACCACCTCCCAAAGTCAAAGCACCATGTCCTCCTCCTCCAGAGACATGGATACACAACAGACGTTCCTTTGAGCTTCTTTGTGGGCCTTGGCCTAATGTCAGCAAAGTAACCCAGAAACCAACACAGATATGCGACAGCACAGTTAAACAAGCAGGAACCCAGACTGAAGTCTGCAAGGAGATGCAGGTTTTAGTTGAAGAAAAATTACCTGAGGACAGATCTGTCTCAGAATTGTCAGAAAGCAAAGGGAAGTCTGAGACACTGTCAGCAACAGGTCCTGAAGGCTTTCACAAGGAGTTGGAGAATTGGGAACATCCAGATTCCGAACAAGAAAGGATGGAAGCAATTGCTGACGTTCAGAAACAAGAGCAGAGTACTAGCCCTGTGGTGAAGGACCTTGAAAGTCCAGGGACAACTCCCAAGAAAGATCCCCCTCCTGTCATGAAAAAACCCATGACAGTACTGCACAGAGAGAAACTGGTGTCAACAGAACACTCAGTGGATATACACCAAAAGAAAATGAACAGCAATGCAATGACAGAAGTTGATTTACCCACTGAGAACCAAACAACGTCCTCACAGAATGGGGTTATAGTTTTAGATTGTAAGAGCCAGCATGAGATGGACAAATGTGAGGTGACATCCATGCAGATGCTTTCTGTAGAAGTCCCTAAAATTGGTAAGACCTCCCCACCACCTACCCCACCCCCAGCATACCACCCTACACCTCCTCTGTCAAGAAAGACACCTCCTTCATCAGTATCTACGCCACCAGATGAATTACAGAGGGTACAGGAGGAGATCCATGTTGTAGATTGTTGCTGGCCACCTCCTCCGCCTCCTATGGAAGGGGACTCTGTCTTTGATGGAGGAGATGAGGTTGACTTTCCTCCACCTCCTCCACCCTTTGTGACAGACAGTGTGCCAAATGTGATGGACATCTGTACCACAGAGCTGGATGACACAAAAAGATCTTCAGAGGAAGTTGGAGAGGCAATTGAGGATTCAAGTGAAGCTGGGACATATGAAAATGAACCAATTCCAGATTTGCCCCCTGCTTTTCCACAAACAGTAAGTGACACTCAACCAGAGGTTGTCATGCAAGTCTCAAAAACGGAAAACAGTGATGAGATTTCTTGTAGACCAGTGCAAAAATTTTCATCAGTTTCAGACAGTGTCCAACCTCAATTAGTGGAGAAACCACCTTCAACACATACAGAAATGGCAGAAAACCTGGTATCAGTCTCTACTTTTGTTCCTACCAGCAGCTTCCAGAAGCCAGACTCTGTAAAAATTGAAGATCAACCTCCCTCAGAGTCTTTTGTCACTGCCCAACCTACAATTGCTGTCCCTGTAGCACCGCCATTACCAGCAGAGAATTTAACCCATGGAGTTAATTTTCGAAGGCAGCCTAGTGTAGCAAATAGAGATGTCAAGAGCAAGGAGCTCCTTTCTCGCCACAAGAGTGCACCTATTCCCAAAGAAGACGCTAACATACCTCTGGTCACCCCCTCCTTGCTTCAGATGGTTCGTCTCAGATCAGTCAACATGACTGAGGACCAGGTGAAAGCTTCATCAGATGACAAGTCGACAAACCAGGGAGGTCAAATTCAGGATAATTGCCCAGTCCTAAACCCAGGACCTCAAACCACTCCACAGAAGCCCATCCGCAAATCCCTCACCCTAAGGTCTCCCCCTCAGATTGTAAAATCCTCTGTGACACTAAACACTCCTTCCATGCGCTTACAGGAAGCCATACGTATGAAAACTGCAGCCATGTCTTCAAGAGATGGTCTTCCATCCAGACTGGGTGTGAGATCACCTCCTTACAGCTGTGTCAGTGATCGGGGGTCTCTGACC
>JAPXVT010000009.1:22658999-22676233 GCA_029823135.1 Acanthurus reversus
TCAAAAAATTTTAATTATTATTTCTTTAATCTTATTCTGGTAATCTAATTAGATTTACTGTAACTGCTTAATTTTTGTACCCAGGCAATTAACTGACCTTTAAGTCACGCTTGTCGGGTGGACAGAGTGGGTCCAACTATGTCCAGCGTGATAAGGATAATTCTTCTCTTGACTGTGGTTGTGGGCAGAAAGAGCCCACTGAAAATGTGTCAGATTTTCTTAGCGACAAAGCTTTTGTTTGTCTGTTCGCTCAATGCACTTTTGTTTTTGCACTGCATGTGTGTTTGTGGGCACGATGCAAAATCTCTTTGTATCTCAGTGGCTGTCATAAGGAATCAGCTGTGTTTCCTCTAAACACACTTACACACACTGAGTGCCACAAGAGGACTATTGCTGCATTCATGCCATGTAAGAACAAACACTGGGTCACTTGTTGAAATTACCCAAAAAGTTCATCTTGATTGATTTAAAGCTGTTACAGTGCTATGACTTAAACTTTCATCGGCATTTCACTTTTCAAGCAATTAGGGAAATCTCAGTTTATCATGGAGCCTTACACTCCAGACCAGATATAAATATATCACTTGAAATCTGGTGTAATTTTGAAGCAAGGCTCTTGTGGCTTCCTTGCTGTCACATTAATGTAATTATAATAACTCCCTTCTCTGAACCTCAGGCCCAGGTTGAAGCCCAAAAGGCCACTCAGGAGTTCCAGCGGGCGGTGGAAATCCTGAGGGCAGCGAAGGAGACCATTGCCCTGGCAGAGGAGAGGCTGCTGGAGGAGGACAGCCGCCAGTTTGACTCTGCTTGGCAGGAAATGCTGAACCATGCCACACAGAGGGTACGAACATGATGCAAGACAGCTGAAAAACATGAAAAGCTTCCTTTCCAACAAGTCGTGTATGCCTGAAGATGAGGTTTAGACCACTTCTGTCAGTGGTGAATGGAAAAGTGAAAGTTGTTGTTATGAATACAATGCAATTGTCCGTCTTTTGTTTAGTTTCTAGTGTGAAAAATTACTTTTTGTGCATTTTTTTTAAGGTGATGGAGGCAGAACAGGCGAGAACACGCAGTGAAGCTGAACACAAAAAAACGGCGGCCAATTACAATACCTGCATCAGCCACATGAGGCAGTTAGAGAAGAAACTCAAGCGCTCCATCAACAAATCTAGGTTTGTGCCTTTGGTTCGTTTTCTTTTCCCCTGCTCGGGCCTCGCTGTGTATGAGTGTGTGAGAAAGAGGGACTACATTCATATGATCTGATGCAATCCAGATGTTTCATATGTTGGTTGTGTAGTGTTGGGGTGAACTCCCTTTGTCAGAGCCCAGGAATGTGACTGCTCACAGAGGAGTGTTATTCCTCCAGCAGATTTCTCCAATGACAGTTGGTGTTCCTCCTCCGACTTTCTCACTTTTTCCTCTTTTTCTCCCCCTGTAGGCCATATTTTGAACTGAAGGCTAAATATTATTTACAGCTGGAGGTATGTATGTTGGCAGGCTTTTAAATCATTTACATTAAGATACTTCACAAAACCAATTCTGTCAGTGATTAGTCAGTCCACCCCTTGTTCTTGATGGAAATATCTCAAATTAATATCTGAAGATAAATTGTAATAACTTTAGTTTAATCTTAATTTTCCATCTATCACCATCAGTAGGTCCAAATTAACCCTACCCTCTGCCCCCTATGATATATGCAGAACTGACTGCATTCTTATCACCTTAGCTGTACTTTAATTCTACTTTTAAGGTTAATAAGCAAAGATTAGCATGCTAACATGCTAAACTAAGATGGTGAACATGAAAAACATTATTCCAGCTTAAGATCCACATATTAGCTTTGTCATTGTGAGCCTCATGCTAACATTAGCATTTTTCTCTAAATACCACTATACCATAATACAACCTCACAGTGTTAGCATGGCTGTAATATTTTAGTCCTGTTAGCTTGGGAATGAAAGCACTCTCCTTGATTTTTTACATTCTCACTTAGCTTTGGAAACACTTTTGTATGTAAAAATGTTTATAATTAATATGTACATACAGTTTTACTAAGAAAGTATGTTCACGAAGAAACTGTGTTTGATTTCTGTTAGCAACTGAAGCGCCTTGTAGATGAGCGTCAGGCCAAACTTGTTGTTGCCAAGGCTGAGTACCGCGCAGCCCTACGTAACCTAGAGAGCATCTCTGAAGAGATCCACGCTCAGCGACGTTCCCTCGCCATGGGGACCAGGGAGCAGGGTGTCGGCGCCGAGGGAGATGGAGGCAACGAGGACATCGCTAACTTTAAGATGGAGTCGGATGGTTTGTCAAGTAAGCGTACCTGAAGCTTAGGAATCAACAGTTCTTCACTTTCTTCATCCATACATATTAGTTTTTTGTTTTTTTGCGTGTGCATCCGTATGTCTGCATGTTTAATGTGCATATGCGTGTGTATGTGTGTTTCAGTGGTGTCCGTATCAATTGACGAGGAGGGCAGTCACAGTAGCAGCTCAGAGGAGGAGACCGACACTCACTCCATCTCCTCACCCCGAGACATGCCCACCTCACCCTCTTCATCCTCCTCCCATCCTTCCACATCTGCCTCCACTCCCTTGGACATGCCCACTCCGTACCCCTCCTCCTCACTCTACAGCACCTGCTCGTACCTCTCCTCCTCTCCTTCCTCCAACCTCTCCTCCTCCTGTCCTGGTGGCCTGGAATTAGAGAGCCCCTGTAGCTCTAATGACCCCGACTCAGTGTGCGGCTCTGGGCATGCCTCACCTCTCCTGGGCCCTCGCAGCCAATGCAGTGGAGCCTCCTCTCCAGACTGCGACCAGGAGAGAGGTGTGTGTTCATTACATCATTGTGTTGACCTACATGTGCAGACTTCTGACTTGATTTTCCATCTTTCTTTTGTATTTTTGTAGTGCAGCATGACAAAAATTGTTTGTCATGTTTTGAAATATGCTCATACTCTTTGTGACAGTATAATTAGAAGATCAAATTTCATGTCAGTCCGAACGGAGCTGGTGTAAGCACATGATGAAAGTAGCTAATGTAGCGTAGCACAACAACTGGAGGAAGGGGGAAACAGCTAGTCTCTAACATTCACAAACATGTGTACCAGCACCTCTAAAGTTCATTTATTAATACTTTTATTAGTGAGCTATCAACCTACTATGAAGAGTAGAAAACTAAGTCTGTCTGTCTGCATCCATATTTCTCCTTGATGGGTTGCCCAGTCAATCTGAAATTGCACATAAATGCCATAGGTGGAGACTGACAAAGCCATTTGTTTCATTCACCCACTGCCCGTGCCCTATTTGTATAAAAATTCTTCCGAAACAGTGTGGATTTGCCTCTTGGTCTGCACGTAGAGTCAGTGAGTGAAAACATGGACAGCACCACTCTGCCACCGCAACCCACATGATGGTCGAAGGTGGGATCGCATCCCTACTGTTCACTTTTACAGGACCCTCTCTGCCCTGCGGGGCTGCATGTCATTGAGCAGTAAACCCCGCCATGACAGAGAGTAGGAGAGGACATCTCTCCTTGGGGCTTCAAAACAGTTAAAAGTTTTACTTTATTTAAATACAAGCGAGAGGGCAAGCAAGTTGAGAGCAGGCGTGGGCGACAGAGAGAAAGCTTGAATGACAGAAATACGTACAGCGCTATTTTTTTGTTCTTTCACATTGTTTGAAACCTATGAATCAATTCTGTGCTGCAAGCAGCAATATTTAGCCTGTTCTGAACAGGACTGTTTTGAACGGGCTCCGCACAAGTTACATAATATGTGGTTTTAGATGTCTTACACAGTGTTTAGAAAATAACAGTTTATCCATCCACCCATGACTTTGTTTCAGCTACGGCTGTATACAGTCACTAAGCCCAGGTTTTTATTTTGCCCCTGTACATGGACAGTTTTATCAAACCTGGCAACCTCACAGTAACAACAGAGCAACAACAAAGAATCTTCGTAGTCACTGTGTGAAACTATTATTATTACTATAACTAGTACAGTGCCCGTTCGGGACATGTGTTGGCCTGTAGACTATGCAGCAAACATCGTCAGTGTGTGATGATGTCACTATGACATTACACTGTAACTGTTGATACAATTACTTGAGTTCAATTCAATTCAATTAAAAGTATTTTATTCATACATACATAAGGATATCAAAGTAAGTCAATTGTCCAAATACATAGTACTCAAAGTACAGTATGCATGAAAGGGAAAACCCCAAAATAAGCTGCCTAAACATTTGGGAGGAGAAATTAAAATTGTGGGCTTGGAAGTGGCTCCATGCATCTGAACTGCACCAAAGTCAGCATCACACCTGCCAAGTTTGAGGTAAATCTGATGATCAGTTCTCAAGCTATGCAAGGGACCCACAGGAATTGCTCGCTTTAATAGAAGAATTCTTAAATAATTGTGTTTGTGAATTGGTTAATCAAGCTGCAAAATACATGTTCACCAACTGAGTGTCAGAGGTTGTATGGTGTATTTAAAAACTTTTGTACTGAGCCAGGAAAACCATTTCAGTTATAGTAATGGTGTTTGTAAGTCTTGATTGTAAATGATATCATATTGGAGCTGATGTTTATTCAGGAGGAAAGACATCCATTGTGTAAAAATGTTTTTAATTATGCTTAATATGATGTTGAAGACTTTAGTCATACATTGACTGATGACTGATAAATTGGGTTAATCTAATGCTATGGTGTTGTTGAGGCAAAAATCAATAATGTGCACCTTAAACTTTAATCAAAGTCATGTAAAAATTACTAACGTTTCTAAAAAAAGTATTGATGATATACTTTGGGGAAATGGAAAAGCCCCTGAAGTGCATTTTAATTTGACAGTAAATCACTGAAACGCGGGCGCAAAACATAATGAGAACTGTCTCATTTAGGTGAACTTTAAGGGCCATAATCAATCAGAGCAAGACTGGTTAAAATTAATTTTTACTGTGTAATATGTAGCAAAGAATAGCATATTATCAATTGAGCTAGAGTTAGATGACATCAACTGAAAAAGGTTTTGGTTTTAAGTAAATATATGCGTCAGTCAGCAGAGATAAAGAGGTGTGTCCTCGGTTTACTTTACAGATTAATTCACCACTGCGTGCCTTCCTTACTGTGTTGCAGGTGACAGAGCAGAGGGAGCGGAGGCGACGCTAGAAGCCGGTTTGAACAGGCTGACCCTGACTGTAGCACAAAAGGAGGAAGAGGACTCCGAGGATGAACAAGATCCCTGTTGCATTAACCCGGAAATTTCCTCTCCCGGCTCAGCCACTACCATTCTACTACTCAACGGTGTCCAGTGAATGTCTGTTATACTTAAGACACTCTCTTTACCCAGCATCAAGGCTCAAACTGGAAGAGGTGGAACAGGGTAGGATGTTGGGCAACTCCCAGCTCCAACCAACCTGACTTTATGTTTCGTATCGTCTAAACGTCAGGTGGTGTCATATTAAAGGTGCTATACATAGTGTATTTGAACATCAGTGCATTGTTGTCAGACGACTTGTGAATACATATGTGCATTGTAAACAAAAGAGAGTAAGTGGAAGGAGGATTGGTCTCTATTGGTGGGCTAGTATTAGTGCTAGCACAATTCAAAAGATGACATTTCCCATAAACTTCGTCGCATCCTGTTGCGAAGAGGATGTCGTTTGTCGCCACCGAATTGATTTCGCTTGCACTGTTACGGCTAAAGAGGCAACAGGTCTGTTTGTGCCATAAAGAAGTTTGTGTTGTACTGTTCGGCTAATCGTATTTTCTCTAGCGGACTGCAGAGACTGTCAGTCCTCTTCGACAATGGTGTCACTCGTCTACAGCTTTATAATAATGTGTCAGTGTTAAACATGTATTGATGTTAAAGATGCTTTATGTACGTTTTGAGCACCAAGTACAGCGCTGTTCTTTAAAACTCATTTAGGCTGTGGCAAAAAATTTCGTCAAATCAGCTTTAAAGCCCCTCTGAGGACCTTTCAGTAACACTTTGCTGTCTCTATAATACATTTTAACACATTTTGAACATATAAAACACATTATGAAGACATTTATATTGTGTTACAGCTGGTTAGGGTTAGAGTTAATTTCATCCTTATGCTTATAGCTATGATGATACAGCACTACAGGCACATTATAGCACATTATGAGTTCATAGTGCATTGTAGATGCATGCTTTAAGTGAAGTGTTACAGAACTTTCATTTTGTGTTGATTGTAAAGGCAGATGTAGGCAAGAGCGGTACTGCTTCCTGTCGTAAAGATCTTTTCTAGTGCGAGCATTCTTTTGGAAGCCACGACACTTATTTCCACAGTGCTGGTTCAGCCATAAACACAGAGTATTGAAATTTACTGAAGAAAAATGTCCTCCTGCCCTCAAACATAGATAGTAAACAAGAGAACAGCAGATCGATCATGCTTGTAAACAACAAATCGTTTCTTTCGGTCTGTGTGCCCTAAAGTGTTTCGCTGATGAAGCAGACCGGGCAAAGGTATTGTAAAAGACAGAATAGTAATCTCCAGTATCCTCCCTGATGGTCTCGTCTCAGTGAGAGGCATCAGTATTAAATTTTGACTGCTTCATAACCAGGTAAAAATTCCTCATAAGGACTTAAACTCAATGGACCCGAGCTCAATTGATGGGTCACAACATGAATACGGTCCTTGTGATGTGCAGGTCTCATATGCTCCAGTAGTTACGAGTCCTGTTTTTCAGCCCTGTCGCCCAGGTCTAATACCTGGTAAGGGACCAGTTCATGTCTTTAAATCAAACATTTATTTTGCTGCTATACACTCTTGAACTTTCATTGCATTGTTCAGAAATCAACCCTGCACAAACAGTACTAATTTGACCTATGGACTGTGTGTTAAATGTGCTTTAATGTCGCATATGGCACCTTTAAATGCTACAGTCGGCACCACCAAGAGACATTTTGTTTAAATGTGAACAGTGACCTCTTTCTTTGGATCTGAATCTCAACGAGGATCAAAATGGGACAAAACAAGCTATGGGACATTGGATAACATCTTGTTTTGCCTCGATTATCGAGCTCCTCCTGTTGCTCCTAAATGTCCATTTAAAATGTGGGACGTGGCGACTCTTCTGAAGGACAAGTTGTCAAGGAGGAAAGTGGAGAGGGAGCAGAACTCTGAGCACTAAAGACGGGACTGTATTCAGACAGGACTGGACCTTTTCAGACACAAACAGTCTTTCATGGGGATTTGTGAATGAGTGAATGTAATCTTGAGTACAGCCCACAATCTGAGGTGGTGGTGATCGAGGTGAATGAGTGAATGAATGACTTTGTGTATGTGTGTGTGTGTGTGTGTGTGTCTGTTGTGCTTTAGAAATGCCCAAATACTACCCTGTAGTACAGATATTCTATATTTATACTCCTGTATTCTTGTATATGAACAATGTTTTGTGGTTACTGTTTTTATTGTTTAACACTAATTGAGCAATAAACATGTACTACATGTAACTGATTACTGTGTTTTTGTATCAGTTTTTGACAATTTCTGTGACAACCTTCTGTGTTGTATGACAGCTCTATAGGAGAAGAAATGACATACCATGCTGTAAACTAACAGGCCTACTTAAAGTTTTTCTGGGGCGTTGGAGGAACTCTTGCACAATAACAGGTTACAGGAACCTCTGATTACACACACCTGCCCTCTCCTGCTACAGATAAGGAAATTATCTGCTCTGTGCACTTAAAATTGCCTGTTTGAAAAAGATCAACCTTTTTGGAAATGTACATATTTGCTTTCTTGCGCAGAGTTAGATGATTAATAATGATACCACTTTAGCTTAGCTTAGCACAAAGAGAGGAAACGGGGAAAACAGCTGACCTGGCTCTGTTCAGAAGTTACAAAAACAGCCAGCAAGCACCTCTACAGTTCAGTAACTAACATGTCATGTATTGTTTGTTTAATTCATATAAAAACCAAAGTATGCAGACAACAATTAGCCGTTTTGAATAAGGTTGTGTGTTGGACTGTTTCTTGGCTCTGAGCAAACTACAGGAAATAGCCAATCTCAGCAAAGAAAAAAAAACATGAATAGGCATATTTCCGAAAGTGTCAAACTATTTCTTTAATGTTTAACAAAGGTATTTGCCCTGCAATGCTTTCTCAGCAGCAATGTTGCACAGTAACAACAACTGGTTTTGCTGAATCAAAACTATTGCAGCGGCCTCAAACAGAAGTCTAAACCTGTGGAATCAAAACAATAGCTACCCGCCTGTATCAAAAAGCGTTATCAGTTAATTCAGAAACTGATTTGACACCCTATTCATCAGACTGCATTAAGAGAGGCAAATATGCGGCATAGATAAGAGGAATAAAACTGCAATGATTATAGATGTGTGAACCACTTCCTGTAGCCTTACTGTAAATTTACTCTAGTTTTCTCACTGAAAGTCTCAACCCTTAAACTCATCGCAGTTCCTTAAAAAATGTGACTTTTTGTAGAAAAAAAAAAAAAAAAAATTCCCTGTGTTTATTTATACATTTATGACATGCTGTGTTTCTCTTCCTCTATCTTTAATCTGAGCTCTGAACTCTCACACACACACACACACACACACACACACACTGACTGTTTTTCTGTTTTTATGTCCCGCTGGCTGTTCGGCTGTTGCAGTGTTATCTTGTGACTTAAGTTAGTGTCCTGAGACTCAGTTCAAAAATGGAGACTCAGTTCAGTGCAGGACAGTTTCTTTGACGCTGTGTCTGTCTTTCACTCATTTCCTTCTTCTGCCTGTCTGCACAGGCTCCTGTGAGCACTCTGCCCTTTAATTATGCTGCATCCCATGATTTCAGTATCTATACCAGAAAAACTGGACTAATAGTAAAAACTATAGTATGACCACAATTTGTAAAATACTGACATCTAGTGGCAAGTTTAGGTTCTGTGGGCACCCTGAGGCAGGAGGAGCTTTGCAACAAATACTCTCATCACTTTAGAATGCATCATTCATGGTTTTCTATTGACAAGCACATAATGTTGCCATAAACCGGCCTGTAGTAAATGGACTGCATTTATAAAGTGCTTTTATGGTGTTATTAGCAACTCAAAGTGCTTCACAACACAATTATTGCTCCCATTTATGCACACATTCACAAAAGAACAGCAGCTTACTTGTTATTTGTGCTGCACTACACTTTTGTGACACATACTTTTCTCACAAAAAACATTCTCATATGATATGATTCAGTACTAATGATCCTATCCTGTGTAAATATCTGAACTATAACACAAAAACATCCTTACATGTGTTTGTAGTCGTATCATTTCAATGATTTTTCCTAGATATTTCGAGTTAATGGTAAGTTATGAAAGGATTTTACTTTTTTAGTAGATTGAGTTGGATCTTTTTTGGAACTTCATTTTAATGAGACTCCGTCTGATGGTTATTTTCATCACAGAATAATCTGCTTTTTATTGTTATTATTATTGTTTTAATCAATCAATTAATTGCTTAGGGGTTTTGTTTTGCTTGGTTTTTTTGCAAAAATCAGGGAAAAGGTAAGAAATGTCAGCACAATTACTCAGAGCCAAAAGTAACGCCACCACAATATTTATTTGTCCATACAGCGGTTTAAACTTAAACATCAAAAACATTAAAATTATTAAAAGAAAAAGTGGTAAATGCTTTTTTAAAAGCTGGAATATAGCAAGTGTTATGGTAGGACTGCAGGCTGTAAGGTGGTTGAACTTATAACAAAACATTGTATTCTATCACATTGTTTATTAAGTTATTTTTGTTTTTTGTATGTAAATATATAATTTTAAATTAACTAAACCTGTCAAATGAGGCAGACAATATAGTAATTCCCTGTGAAATAGCTTTGCAAAGTGCTGCGGGTGGCTCAGAAATCATAAAGACAGAAAAACTTTGACCCTTTCAAAATGCTACAGTCAAGATTTTTTTCCTTCCATGCTTATCTGGTACTTTTTGTCAATGAGTAACATTTTTGTAAACCTAAAATCACAGTTTTATATAGTCATATGACACAAACCACATGATAGTTGCCCACGTAAAATCCTCCTCTCTTCTCTGATTGGACCACGCTCCGCCTCGCCGCAATGTGATTGGTTGAGGGCGGGTGTATTGATTAGTGTTTTGGAGAGATGCAGAGTCATGTGTGTTTTTTTCGTCTGACTGCTTTATTTCCTGTATTTTTAATCTAACAGCTGGAATAATGCGTTTGTACATCGCTGCTGTTCTTTTGTGGGCTGTTTTAGGTAAGGTTCAACATTTAATGTGCCACATTGTGCTTTCAGTTAGCTTGCTAACGACGTGCGACGACAGCAGTTAGCGGGCAACGCTGGTGCTGTTAACGTAAGTTAACGGTAACGGTTGTTTTGTTTGGTTATAACTGTCTGTCAAGTTGTTGAAATATACTATAAATGACTTTACAGCAGCAGTTAATGCATCATATACATGTGTTCATAAAAATGTGTTCTTCTGTCTCTAATATGTGCTCATGAATACAGTGAATGTCTCATCAAATACAACCAAAAATCTAAACATTTAAAGTTAGCATTGAAGGTTAGCCGCATGCATTAAGTATAGCCAATGATCCTGTGGGAAATTATACAATATATCCTTCAGTTTGGTGGGCATCCGATAGATTATGCAACTTTGTCCTTTCTGAGCGAAAAACAATGTGGGGAACTGCAGTGTAAGGCTTTTTAAAGCTGGCTGTGCCACAGTAAATTGCTCACTAGTTAAATTTCCCCATGAACTGACTTGCAGGTTTTAGTTCATCGACTACTGCTGACGTGTTAAGAAAGAAATGTTGACTGAAATACGTTTTTTATGGATATTAACTAAGAATTCACCTTCCCTCTTGACGCAATGTCAAAGCAAATATCCAAGGACATCTGTCATTGTTATTAATTATTGTTTATTGTTTATCAGGATCCCCATTTGACTTGGCATATGGCTATAGCTGCTCTTCCTGGGGTCCTGTTATTAACCAAACAAATTTACATCAAAATAGCAATTTTGTGTACTTTCAAATAGGATTTTTGGGGCTGATGGCGATATCAATAATTCGCAGTCACACAGTTCCGATATCTGATATGTATCGGCTGATATTGTACATGATATCCGCTGAATGTGCTTATCAAATACTTGTGACAAAGATTTGCAACGGAGGCAGGTTATCTTACATCTTGACAAACTTTCTTCCAAACTTAAGTGCGCTGAACAGTAAAAACTTCACTTTTTAGTTATTAAATAAGGAGTAAGAACTGTGTGATTACACCATTTGATATCACTAGCTTAAGCATTTTTTCCTGGCTTAAAAACCATTTATAATATCGGTGTATGTTAGTGATTCATATGCAGATACTGATATATCTGCGAAGTCCCGGTATCAGCCAATAATGTTGGCCCTACTTACAAATCAGTCTTGGGTTTGTCCTTTAAAAGGTGCTGTATATGAAATTTAAGCACAAATTAAAGCACAGTTGCTATATAGAGGTCAAACAAGTATGGTGCACTTCTATTTTAAATCGTGGTTTGCAAGTTCAAGAGTGTATGGCAACCAGCATAATGGATGTAGACTGACAGCGTGGAACTGTTCCCATCCCAAAAACCCACACAACCAAGGTGAAAACCAGGAATCCTAACTGCGATTATTTAGGACCCGTAGGCCACATTATAAACACTGTAGTTTATACTGTGACCCATTCATAAAGACTGGCACAAATGATTTTAAGAAGATTTGACAAAGGTTTTGTAACACTCAAAGAGGTAAATGGTTGTTTGTTTTCAGGTACAGAGGGAAAAGCAGTCCCAACTCCTCCAAATTTTGGAAACAGCTATCATGTCAAAGGTAGGCCGTCCATCATATTTGCACATTCATGCCTCTTTTATCTTCAAACTTGGCCTCATTACAGAACTGTTTTACGCTTTCATTGCAGGAGTGATTTCCCTGCCCTATGCTGAAATCAAGGAGCCGTTTGAAGCCTGGTTAGATCTAGCAGCAAAGTCCAGCCGAATAGACTATTACCATGGTAAGACAACCGCCTGACCTGTGGCTGAATGTCTTAAACCCGACTCTGTATTTTCCCCACTTGGCTGGATTGCTGATATGAAACTGAGAGCCTGTTGTGTCGAAACAGAGTGAGCGGAGCAGAACACAAGCGCTCAGTACATAAACAAAGAAGTGAAAAAGAGTGAGTAGGCACTCTTGGGGATCTTGCTCTGTTGACTCATGTTAAAAAGTCATGTGAGGTAGAAACTTTTGTGTTGCTAAAGATGTTTTGTTTTTGTTTTTTTAAGCTGTGTATTTTGTATCCTTTCCATCCTGATGTAGTTAAGTGTCAACATTTACATTTCTCAGTTATAATTGACTTATTAGTTATTATAATCACAAATAGATGAGGAACTTAACTTCTGGGTGCCTCGAGGAAATATTTCATTTGCGAAGGGTTATTCTTTGTCTTTCAACTTACTTTTATTTACTGAGTGTTGAGTTTTGAGAGTGTTTATGTATGTTCTGTATCTTTTAATTAAAACCCAAACAAAACAAAGAGGTGGAAAGAAAACCAAAACGTTGCACAGTAGGCCTACAGTTAATCTACAGGTAAATAATAAGAAGTAGCCAAACCATACTTAGACCACCATGGGAGGTGCATTCCTGGTTCACTTTGCCTTTTTCCATTGTATTTTAGCCCTGTAGGCTTGCCGTAGGCGCTGGAAAAAACAAACATGAAAACATACCTGTGTTCCAGTACCCATACTACCTTACTATTTAGTATGCCAGAAAAAGATTAAGTATGTCCCAGTATGTACTATATGGAATGCAGTTCGCCAGAAATACCAGGATGTTCTACTACATCCGGTCAGAAGCTTCCTTTCCTGGCCAATTTGACCCACAATCCTCTGCACAGCAGAAAATATGTCACACACGTCATGTTGTGTCGCTCAGATATAAACAAAGTTGAGACAGATGACAGATGATTGACAGAATGATTAGTGCCGCAAGGACAGATGACAGCGCATTTAAGTGCAAGTACTATAAAAGTTTTGGGACTCCTGCGTACAATCAATGTATTAATATACTGTTGCTGCACAAAGCCGAGTGAGTAAAGGAGTGCAAATGGTGAAGTTACATTTGAGCAATTTTACCTTAGAATGGCTTAGAAAGCATTCTTGCTCAACTTGTACTCCAAATTTTCACATTAAGGCTGCGATGGATACAGAAGCATCAGAGTCAAAGTTGCAGGCGCACTATCATGACAGAGTAGTATGTCTCAATTCTATGCATACTGCATGCAGCAGTATGTACTTTGTGAGGGCAGCTCAAAAGCAAGAGTATGCGATTCAGAGTGCGCTCATGTTGTAGCTGCTCCTGATGGATGCTGAATAGTTTGATCCGAGCAGAAAGCAACTGCACTTCCCCAAATACAGAGTGAGGAGAACATCAAACTGTAATGGTCTACTACTCACAGAAACACCAAGGTTTTCCTCTTCTTCTCTGTTCAGATGTGATTTGAGTAATTCTTCTCTGGTTTTCTCTATCTCTGTGGACTAATTTAACAAAATCCCACAGGAGTGTGAATATGGCGAGCACAGCAGCGGCCATCTTGTTGTAAATGAAAATTACCCAAAATCCGAAGTAGTAAAGGTCTGAGCTCCAAAGGAAATAGAGTGTCAACAGAAAGAGGACTGAGGTCTCATCAGAGCTGAAGTGGACCAGAGGAGAACTCTGTCCTCTTTCAGAATGTGAATGCAAAGAGACTGAGTTCAGTTCACTTAAAGAGGACCATATGTGAACACACGTTTAAACATCTCTCACATTGATCATGAACAGGCCAAGTATCGACCTACCAGCTGCAGGCGCAGCAGCAGTGGGGCGTGGCTTATAAAATCACCCCCGAGACGACAGAGACGGAGCTGAACATGATGAAGTGTTTCCAGGCGAACGGAACAAAGGACGAAGCGGTCACACCGCAGGCGGCGCTGCCCGATGTGCAGGGCTTCCAGGTCTGTGTGTGTTTGAGTGTTTAAACATCACGAGTTATATTTCAGCACAGGAAGACAATTAACTTCCTCTGTTGCAGCGTATTCTGTGACCTTTTATAGTATTAAAATTTAAGTGCAGACTGAACCTCATTTGCTAGCCACTTTTTTGCATTTGTGGCGTTAAATTTCATTAGTCATAGAAACAATTGCAACACTCCTTGATGTGCAGACTGGTGAATTTATTAAAGGTCAAAGGGCTGCAGGTCCTCCAGACGGTCTGTTACACCAGAGTCTTTTTGAGTGAGATTAAAACTCCCTGTGCTGTCGACTCATTTCCAACCACTCTCACAGCTGTGCGTCAGTTCAGTTTCATAGTAACATTGACTACTGGGAAAACCAGTCTAACATAAACATAACAGTCATCTAACCAATAATCTAACAATGATTTATTGCTCTTGGGAAAAAAACTCTAAATGTGATTTCCCCCATAGTTCCTGAGGATGGAGTACTATGGAGGTTCCTTGTGTGAAGTTTGGCAGAATGTGACCACAGTGGGTTACAAGAAGAACACCTACACACTGTGGGTGACTCATTCAGAGAGACGTGCAGGTGGAAAAGAGGACCCCCCCGTACCGCTCCATTATGAGATGATGGGATACAACACGCTGCTTGGCTCACATTATGACAAATACCTGGTGGACTATAAAGAGTTCAGCCCTCACGTGGACTCCAAGGCCTTCTCACTTCCAGAAGGTTTGTGTTCGGCTGTGGTTGCACACGCGTTAAAATGTTTAAAAAAAACTTCTGAGAGAAAGGAGAAAAATTGTTTCTGACAAAAATCTTCTTTGGTCATTTTTTTCCCCCCTGCAGGGATGAGCTGTGGGGGATTTCCTGGCCCAGGAGTGGAGCACCACATGTTGGCCAATCCAATGAAAGATCTCATCCACACGTCAGCATCGGGCCACTCGCAGCACATCTTCAACCATTTCAAAGAGAAGTTCCAGCGTCAGTACAGTGATGAAAGAGAACACGAGGAAAGGGAGCACGCGTTTGTTCAGAATCTCAGGTGAGAGGAACATTAAAATACTGATGAGCTGTGACGCTGCAGCATGATGAGCCTGATCTTTTTTTTAAAACACCTGTAACACACATCCTGGGTCTGTGTCGGCAGCATGTCTGGTTATTATTTCTGCGGCCATTAAAACAGTTTTGAGTAGCTACTCAGCACGCGGGTGAGGGACGTCTCACGCACGCCGGCAGCAACACACACTTGAACTCAGGAGGCTTGCTGTTTTTTTTCTGCGAGACACACACAGTTGTCTGCCTAAATAGACAGAGAAATAATCTGTTGCCGGTCATATTGACATCATATCAGCTGCATTCACTGCTCTTTCAACATTTTCAGTGTGTCTTTCAAAATAAAACCTCTCACGAGCATATATGTGGAAAGAACCCCTTTTAATTGTGGAACATTTGAAGGATCTTGTTGTGTAACAACAGACCACATTTGAACTAGTTCTGGGTTTTATTTTCAGATAAATGACAGTCAAACCAAAGACCCAGTGTAGTTTTCTGGGCTATTTTATGTTAAATAAAAACGGAGATCACATGGAGAGCAGCAGTTTTAACAGAAACCCGAGACTACCAAATACTTTTTTTTTTTAATTAAACAGGCCAAGTGAAGAGGGATTTTTCAGTTTCTTTCTTTTTTTTTTTACACTTTGAGGCACACAGATTTGTATCTAAACTCTATGAATTAAATGTTGGCTCATAAAATGACATGAAACATTTTCATATTAAGGGGAATTGTCAAACGAAAACTCTGTGTAGAAAGACGGGGCCGGCTGAAGCAACGCTGAACAACAACTGAGAGCGTGACCCAGCAAATCGGTGATGCAGATACACTGCAGAGATAGACACAAGATGTGTGTCCCAGGTGTAAGCATGCTCTGCAGCAGTCCTGCATGGATGCAGGTGAAGTTTTAACTGAAGTGTGGTGACTGTTCTCTTGCTCCTGTAGGTTCGTCCACTCTAAGAACAGAGCAGGGTTGCCCTTCGCTCTGGCTCTGAACTCTCTGTCCGATCGCACAATGTCGGAGCTGACCACCATGAGGGGAAGCAAACGAGGAAAGACCCCCAACAGAGGGCTCCCCTTCCCCTCAGAGATTTATGAAGGGGTGAACGTACCCGAGTCTCTTGACTGGAGGCTTTACGGTAAAAAAAAAAAAAAAAAAACCAAAAACAGTTTCAGATGTTTACCAAAAATGCACCATTCTGTAAAGACATCCCAGTTTTTACGTCAGCTCTGCTCTTTCAGGCGCTGTGACCCCAGTGAAGGACCAGGCCATCTGCGGCTCCTGCTGGAGCTTTGCCACCACTGGAGCAGTAGAGGGCGCTCTCTTCCTAAAGGTGAAAAATGATAGGAACAGGCAGCTTGCATTACTGTCACTGGCCATTTTCCAGTGTTTTCAATCAACAGGGCTGCTTCATTATGCTCTTTGAAGCCACAGATGTTCAGTATGGTGGTTCATCTATTAATGCTAAAGGAGATTTGCACTGCAGTTATGCTTGGGTTAATCAATTATTGATATCTTTCTAAATGTTAAAAAATAACTTCTAGCCATAGTATTCTCGCCACGTATTATCAGTCTTGTATAAAGTTCCCAAAAGTCATACTTGAGTAAAAGTACAGGTACCTCACTGGAAAATGACTTTTGGCAAAAGCGAAAGTCACCTATTAGAATATTACTCGAGTAAACATCTTAAAGTAGATGGTATTTACTGTGCTCAAGTATCAAAAGTACAGTGAATATTAACGTACTTAAGTATTAAAAGTAAAGGTACAAGTAAAAAGTACATGTTAAAAGCAGTTTGACTTTTTAAAAATTATTTTTTCTTCACTGATGTAGCCTCAGGTCTGAAAAGGACAGAATACCTCAGTCATAAAACAAAATGCCTAACATGAATTACCAATGACCCAACTTTTTGCAGTCTGTGATTCAACATGACTGTCAAAACAAAACAAAAAGTCGTTGGCAAGTAGCCTTCCAAATTTCCTCAGGTTTTTTTGAGTAAGTACTAACTAAGATGCTTATTTGAAATGCAGTGGAATGAAAGCATCCATTTTCTTTGGAAAAAGTAGTAAAGTAGAAGTCTCCAGAAACAGAAAAAGTAAAATGAAGTACAGATTTTAAAACAAAACCCTACTTAAGTACAATAACAAAGTATTTCTTCTTCATAACTATACAACACT
>JAPXVT010000009.1:22709040-22721883 GCA_029823135.1 Acanthurus reversus
CCAGAGGCCCATGGCCCCTTCTTCTCTCCACCAGTGAGAGGTGAGCCAAGCTGGCCTCCCCGGCCCCCTCCCTGCCCGCGGCCCCAGACCCGGATCCGGACCCGGACCCCGAGCCTGACCCGCGGCACACCAGCGAGGAGCAGTATGTGAGCGAGGGCGAGTGCGGCCTGCTTGATCCACACCAGGCGCCGCCCGACTGTAGGGATGCTGAGACCATCACAGGTGTGTGTGTGTGTGTGTTCTTGTGGTCACCTTAGTGAGGACCAGCGTGAGTTTATAATCAACCAAATGAGGTCATTTTTGAGGACATTTTGCACGTCCTCACCATGTTTGCCAGCCTTTTTGAAGGTTAAGACTTGGTTTTAGGGTTAGGTTTTTGTGTGTGTGTGTGAGAGAAAACACAACATGGATTTTTAACATCGTATGTTCCCCTCCCTCCCTCCTCTGTCCTCTGTGTTGTGTTCAGATGTGTGCAACAGCACTGACCTGCCCGAGTTCGAGATCATCAGTCTGCTAGAAGAGCAGCTGCCAGTGTACCGGCTGCGGGCTGACACCGTCTACGGCTACGACCACGATGACTGGCTGCACACTCCCCTCGTCGCACCGGACGCCAGTTTCGACCTGACCACCGAGCAGATCGAAGAGACACTCAAATACTTCCGTAAGTCTAAAAAGAGCCAACAGCACGCCGACGATTTTCTACAGAATATATCTGTTTCCTGTGCTGCTGATGCGCTCTGTGAGCAGGAAAGCTTTTTCAGAGGTCATGTTTTAAATTCAGACAGTGGAAATGTGTAAAGAATTAGATGTGGAGGACAGTGGAGATTAATCCGGTGGGATTTCATATCTATGACTGTGTGTGTGAACAGGTGGCTTTAAGAGTGACAGATTTACGCACCTGGATACGTGCTGCATTTAATCCTTCAGATGGTTCTCCGAAAGATAATCTACTATAGTTTGAGTGAATGTACATACATGTGAATCTCATGACAGGTTGAAAAACACATTGAACGTTTGGTGTTATGAGTTCATGTCAGCGTTTTATTTCATTTTCTGTGTTAAAGATCACAAACTAAGCACTTTCAGTTTACTCATAGTTCATAAAACATAAAATATTCCCTGATTTTCTTTTCTTCATTTCACAATAAAACCACAAAATGGGAGCATATTCTAAATTTAGCACGTTAAGAAAACTTGCTTCGTTATTTTGTAATATGTGTTAACACTAGATTAGCTCATAATTGTAACAGGGTTCCTTTATTACACAAACACATTTAACTTTGAGTGGGTTGCATAAAGTAGTCTGAGGCTTGTTCATGCCATTCCTCCTTTTCTTTTCTGTATTTAAGTCTTTTTTTAATTTTAATGTCCTGTAGCAAAGTGAAATTAGCGTCTTTGATTCCTTCCTTCAACCGCCGGCAGTTTCTCTCCACTCTCGTCATTAAAACAGATAACGGTTCTGCTAGTTTGATCCTGGAAGATCAGTACAGATCAATACAGCGCCTGCTAACATTTTGCTCGATGCACTCAAAAGTGCTATGAGTAGAGAGGACAGCAGTCTGAAGCAGCCTTAAACAAACAGGAAATTACATTTTCTAGTTTATTATAATGGAAGGTCAGTCTAATCTGAGGTTAAAATCTTCTAATGCTGTTCCCTTCACTCCATACGCCACATTAATGTAGCTTAGTGAATTGTCCAACACAATCTTTTACGTGTTTTTGATGTCTGTTTTAGATGAATACGATTCAAGAGTTTCTTTTCTACTTGTTTATTTTCTAATCTAGTGAGATTTCTCAGTTCTGTCTGTAGTCCAGTTTGTGCTCCTTTAACATGACTGAGATTGCAGCCTCCTTCCACAAGGTGGAGCTCACGTTACACTCACAGTTGCTGCATGTATTCGAAACTGTTCAGATGCAGCATCCAGACCATAGCTAGACAATCTCCACAATCTCCTTATTGTTCAATTTACTTCATCCACAGTGAGATCTTGGTGACATAAATTCAATGTAGCTTATATTATCACTTAATATGAGCTGGTCTGAGTGTCTCTATTTTATATATAGTTAACATATCGTGTTTCCTTAATTTTTTTATATATTAATGTCATAGATTTATGTCCTGTTACCTTTATTTTTATCCATATTTTCTTTAACTGACATTATTACAAATATGAATATCCCATATGTTATTATGAACCTTTTGTTTATCTACTGAGCTTTTTATGGGTAGTTTTTCCTCTTAAATTGCTTCCAAACGTGTCCCAAAGCACAGCTGGTGGACAGGATATGCACCTAGTCTTAAAACTTTGCACCAGGTTTTATTTTAACTTACATTTTCAAATATACAATGACTGATTTTTTTCAAAATGATTTTGTCACAATCTTTTGATTCATCAACACAATCGCTCTTGTAAATAGAAAAAAATGAAATGGATGTGAAATGAGTGAACAAATAATTGATCAAAACCTAGTTAACATGAAAAAATGGTAAATAAACAATGAAAATATTGATTGCTGTGCGTATAATGAATTTTGTAAGCTATTCCATCTATAGTAGCAACTAAGATGTGATGATAAAGACTTTGAGAGACTCAAAATTTTGTTATTAGGTGACTTAAAAAGTTTTGAAAAGTGCTTGAATTCACCCTGAACCCTTGAAGAACGAGGATGTGGCTCTGTTTGCCCTAATTGTAAAGAGTTAGTGTATTGTGTCTCTATGATTATCAGAGGTGTGTTTGTGGATGCGGGTCGCCATGGAAACAGTTGCTGGAGGCAGATAGATGTTCAGCATCCTCACACACAGCAGAGGAGAGAGGAAGCGAAGTGATGAAAGAAAGGTGAAAAGGAGACAGTGGTGGGAGTTCTGTCGGCACTTACAAACTGAGCGAGGACTCCACACTGCAGCCCGCCGCCTCTGATTGGCTCTTTTCCTCCATCCTGCATCCTCTAAATCATTATCCAACTTTCACTTCCGCTTCTCCTCCAACTCAGCTCCAAAAACGCACTCTCACACATCTCTCCGCCTCCCTCGCCCTCTCTCAAAGAGGTGTCCAAGTGGGCGGAGAGAATTTAGGCTTCAGGCCTGTCACACAGTAGCAGAGCAGAATGAGTGAGAGAGAGAAAGTGAATGGATCAGTGTTTTGACTGGCTGTCGTCTTTGCTTGTCGGTCGTTGTGGAGCTCAGGAAGGAGATGGACAACAAGAGCGGGATGGAGGGATTAGAGAGGGATGACTGTGAGCTGGATGACTGGTTCTATAAGGAGGACAAGAGAGGTAGAGTGCGTCTAAAATGCAAGCATGTGATTAAATTGTGGCATTTATTCTCAGGATTTTTTGTGCACAGGAGACTGAGGAGCAAGCTGACTTTCGTAGCAAAGAAATTTCCCTGTTACAGTTTGTTGAATGCTGCAACAGATTTCAGATTCAGGATATTTCATAACAACAAAAAAAAAGCATTTGGAAATTAGTGTTTGTGTTAGCTTGTGTCTGATTTGTCTTGTCATTAATTTTCCCGAGGCTCTTCGACTTTGAATTTGCTCCATTTTGACATATAAACACACACACATGCACACACACTTCCCCACAGTCCACTAGTGTGCCTGTGTGAGCCCATTTTAACGCTGTTTGCTGTCTTTATTTTTCAGGAGAAGCTCAAAGGTGCTTTAACGAAACAGCACAAAATTACCGTGTGCTGGTTTTAACACAAACAGGATTACAGAGGTTTAACGTAATGTTTTTAATAGCTAGTACAGTGTGTTATTGATTCAAGCTCAAGTCGATAAGAGCTTTCACCTCGGGGCACGACAGCCACATTCTGTGCGCCATGGAAAACAACTCTTCTGTCCTGCTCTGTCATACACTAACATCACATCAATAACGTGTTACGTCCAACACATAACCCATCCACCACCTGTGAGAGGATGACATTTCAGACTTTCTCTGTTACATAATGTGGCTGTGTATGCGTTCAGTTGTACGTGTTCGTGAATCCCACTCGACGTGATCAGATGAGACGTCATTTGCAGCAGAGAGGTCCCACTGCTTCTTCTCTCTCCTCACTCTGTTTGTGTTTTCTGCTTCCACAGTGCTATGTGCAGACAGAGTGGGCCAGATGACGAAGACCTACAATGACATCGATGCTGTCACACGTCTGTTGGAGGAGGTGAGATGCCTATTTTTGTCTGTTCCATCAGTTGTTTTTTTTTCAAAGCTTAAACACCAAGCAAGGCTGCAACAGAGAGGATAATGTTTTATAGATTGTCCTGTTTCCCCAAATGAAACATACAGAGTGTTTAAATAAACAGCAGTGAACCAGTCGGTGAACTCTGCCTCTAAATTTGGCAACAGTAGCTGAATCCCCGCCCCCACAGGACACCAACAAGTTTACCAGTGTTGTATTGAGGGATTTGGGTGTATTGATGCTAATTTTATCATCTGTCTCCTCTCCTCTCCTCTCCTCTCCTCTCCTCCTGCCTTCCAACCAATAGAAAGAGAGAGATTTGGAGCTGGCTGCAAGAATCGGCCAATCGCTTCTTAAGAAGAACAGAAGTCTGACTGAGCAGAATGACTATCTGGAGGAACGAGTGGGACAAATCACAGAGGAGGTCTGCTCACACACTCACACATTCAGATGAATCATTTGCAAACCATAAACAGCATAGTAAGTGGACAGAGCGTCCAGGTCTGATAAGTAAAGCCAACACAAAATTGCCTAAAATGTGCGTTCCTTTTACTGGCCATTACCTCAGTAAAGAGTTTCTTTATGAGTTTATGGTGTTAATCATTAGTTTAAAGGCTTCTTTAAACAGCATGATGTTTATACAAATTGTTCATCTTGTAATCTATAGTCCTACTTGGATTAAAAAAAGGACAATACAGCAGGCTTTGCTTTAGGCCAGTGTTGTCTTGTGATTAAGAAGACATTACAATTTTAACACAGATCCTCTATTTAACTCATATGAAACATATTTTCAGGTACTTCCTATTTAATAGATATTGACAAAATGTAAACAAACACAACATCTTATAGATGAAGCTATTTTGGGAAGAATGGATGGGACTTATGTAACCTATGTGACCAATGTTGTCAAACAACAGTGACTCACAGTAACACTGGTATGGCCCACTAACTAGCTTTTTATGTCGCTCTCAAATTTAAAGATGAGCAGAACTGCCTGTTTCCTGAGCATCAACTGCCGTGTTGTGATGTAATCGCTATTCAAACAATTAAACAGCCAATGAACGGGCTGTAGGGGCGGGACATAAGTTGGAGGAATCTGATTGGAGTGTTGATGGCCAGTGTTGTTACTCCTTGGCAACTGTTAGTAGGGCTTTGCTAAATTTTAACACCAAGCTAGCTTTAGTTTACATAATATTTGCAAGTTTATGTAACAGGTAAGAGCAGCTGCACGTCCACTCAGTAGTGAACCTGGCCCTTTTGCTGAGTGGTATACATTCCTGCCTCTGTTACCGGGGGTAACTTCGTTCAGATGTTACATTTCTACTGACTGATGGATTGGCGTGATGTAATTGGTTGAATTAAAAAATGATTCAACCAATAAAAGCCAAGAGTCAAGGCTGACATCATGGACCCAGGAGTTTTGTTTCAAATGAAAGACGGAAATGGCAGACCTTAATTTAAAATACAAATTAATTCGTTTACATGCATTTTTAAATTTGACTAAAAAAGAAGCAGGGATATGGTCTGAAAGATTTGAAAATGCATTTTTGAGTTCAGCTCGTCATTAATCTCTTTTTCAGTTGATGGAGTTTGTTGAACAACATACATTCATAAATGAGCTGGTGAAACTACAATAAAACCTCTTTAGTTCTTGTATAAACAAACTGTAATTATTCTAAATAGTAATAACAATGTGTTTCTATTGCTGTATTTGGAAGAAATTGCTTTGGAAATTGTCAACTCTTCTTCTGGTTTAGAAAATCTAATGCCGTTGCCCTCTTCCACTGTGTGGCTCCATAGATTTGATTTGATCCTCCAAAATATCTTTGTAGCAGATCATTTCGCTCCACTTCCTTTGGGCAATTAGATCTCACTGTAGCAGTGACAAATCAATAGATCACCCTCCCTGATGATGTGAGGAGCTGCAGCTCCATCAGCACTTTGAAAACCAACTTATAAACACTTAAAAGCTGCTGGGCACCGCATGTACTGATTCAGATTTTTTATTTCATGGTCTCCATTACTTGCTTTTGTTTGAGCATACATTTGAGATCTGTTTTTGTGTGTAGTTTGTTATTCCATGTCTTTGTTGGCTGTTCTACAACAATATGCAATGTTTGTTACTGTGTTGTTTGTTTGACCTGACCTGCCAGGGCCTACAGTTACAAATTAGCTTGAAGCTATAATGTGGTACACTGCACCCTGTCCCCTTTAAATAAGTTAAATTAAAGGAAAAGTCAACAGATCCGTCTCCATGGCAGTTGAACAAAGTCCATCAAGTAATGGAGACAATGTGATATGGTTGAAAACACCAACCTAGTAAAGTAAAAAGGTTGTAAGTGGACCTTGAGTTAGATTTTTGTTTTTTTTTTCAAACTACTTTTTCAAAGATCATGAATAAACTTTTACGCTGAATTAATTTGTCATATTTAGCACTGAAGGAAAACAAGTTATCCGACACCAATGTGATTTCCTTAGCTTGAAGATAAGCTGGATTTTTAAGGTTTGAACACACACAAGCAGATGACATTCTGTGTCCTCTTCCAGGTGGCTCAGCTGCATCATGAGCTGAACCTGAAGGATGAGCTGCTGCAGTTTTACACCAACGCAGCCGAGGAGAGTGAGGACGAGCCCAGCAGCTCCCCAACGTCAGCATCCTCTCTTTGTTAATCTATATTTCTGTTTCTGTCGATTAAAAGATGATTTCGTTAGTTTAATTTGTGCATTTTGGGATGACAAATTGTAAAATCAAGCAAATAACATTTAACATATACTAAGTTAACACTGATTCTTAAAAACTAGTAAGCTGACCTTCTGGCTGTAAGTTGGAGGCTCACTCTGTGTTTTTCTGTCCAAAGGGGAAAGAAAAGTAAAGTAGGAACAGCTTCAGGAGGCTTCATAAGCGACACACTCCAAAGGAAACTTAAAGATCTGGAAGAAGAGAACCTGTCGCTCCGCTCTGAGGTTCTTGCTCACACCATAACATACACGCACACACTATGTTAGGGGCTGAAATGCTGGGAATATATCGTTTAATCCTGGATGTGTTCATGCAGGCTAACCACCTAAAATCAGAGACTGAAACATACGAGGAAAAGGAGCAGCAGCTTGTCAACGACTGTGTGAAAGAACTCAGTAAGTCTTCATTTCCGTCTCCTCTGTGTCTCCCTGTTTCATAGTATACTTGATGCCTATCTCTAGACTGAACTGAACTTTGTGTCCTCTCAGGGTTGTCCAGTCTCCAGATCTCTGCCATAGCGGAGGAACTGGCTCGTAAGACTGAGGACGCTTCCCGACAGCAGGAAGAGATCACACACCTCCTCTCTCAGATCGTAGATCTGCAAAAGAAAGCCAAATCTGTGAGTACATGTCATCAGATATATGAACCTATTAAACTCAATGATGATGTGATGTGTGATGATGATGTGTGTCACTGATGACTGTTTGTTTTGCTAAGTCAAACCTGCATGTGTGTTTCCAGTATGCTGTGGAGAATGAGGAGCTTTCTCAACACCTGCTGGCAGCTAAAGATGCACAAAGGCAGCTGACAGCGGAGGTAAACTCCACATCTCTGCTCCATCTCTACCACATTTCTTTGCTTGCCAAGCTAATACAAGACGGTTTGAACTTTAATTCCAATTTTGACGTCTACATTAAACAGCTGCAGGAGCTGGAGGAGAAATATTCAGAATGTATAGAGATGCTGCATGAAGCGCAGGAGGAACTGAAGAACCTGAGGAACAGAAACTACCCTGCAGGAACTCCTCGACGCTTCCATCCCCTGGGATTGTACCCGATGGTGCGTGTGTGTGTGTGTGTCTGTGTCTGCGGTAGGGCTGAGCAATAAATCGATATTAACTTGAAATTTGAATTAATTTGTTTGGCCAGTGTTAAAAAATGAAAATTGTGAAAACTGATTATCCCTTTAACCAGGATAAATACGGTAGCCTGCGGCTCTCTCTCAGCTCTGAACTCTTATTTTTCATAAGTAAAGTTTGGTGAAAGTTAGTCAGGCACTTTACTATTCCCAAATTGGGGTATACATCTTTGTTTGATCAAACCTTTATTTAAATGGTTTGGTTTGGTTAAAGCTAGGTTTGCACTTAGGAAATTCACATTTGTTTGAAATAAAAGAAACAAATTTGAAATAATACCTTTTTTTGTTGTTGAAATTTTCAGTTCAAATCGAAAATTAAATGTTGTATGAAAAAAATCGGCAATTTAATTTTTAGACCATATTGCCTAGCCGTAGTCTGTGGGTGTGTGTGTATGATCACGTTTGTTCCTTCATGAGTTTTTGTGTTGCAGGACTCTCTGGCAGCTGAGATTGAGGGAACAATGAGGAAGGAATTGAGTCTGGATGACCCCGAGTGTGTGGAACAAAAGTACGTAAACTCCTGAGTATGATGTATTTATTTAACAAAATGTGTAATGCACAAATTTTCCTCTCAAATTTGGATTTTCAAAAGAGTTAATAAATATAGCTGCTAATTTCAATAGCCTACTGATCCCCAGTTTCCACATCACAAGCGTAGTCGACCACCATGTTGGTGACTGAAACATTTAAAAAACTGCTGCAGGAATTGCAAATCGTGTTTTGGATGGATTGCTAGGCAATATTGTAAGTATTCAAGGTAGATATGATATTCAAATATATAAAATTCAAACAATTGTGGTCACGTTTTTAACTTTGTGAAACAGCAATGCATACATTTGGTGATGCCCTAACTTTTTATCTGGTTTCACTATGCAGTTGACATTTATGGTTCATTGCACGGTGTAACAGGCAGCTTGATGGATTGCCATGAAATTCCCCTGAGGATGAATTAACTTCACTCACCATTTCATTTAGCGCCAGTTTGTCCCATTTGGTTTAAATACCTGCAAAACTAATAATAAAATCATTAGCCTCCGTACTTTATTAGCGTGTTTGCAAGCTAACACACTCAACCAAGATTGCACATTACAACTACTAAACATCACTAAGGCAACATTGTCATTGTGAGCACGTTAGCATAGCTCACATTACCGCTTGGCTAATTCCAGCATCAGAACTGTTAGCATTGCTGTCTTATTTCCATTTTACGCTGGCTGTCACAGCTGACGTGCAGCAATAGATAAAATCAATAACTTTAAATGCAACAGTAGAGAAACATTTAGCTTGTTTTACTCTAACGTACCATAATATGCATCACTGTAAACAAAGAAACTTGTCCCTGGCTGACATGAGGGGGCTTAGCCAACAGTGTGCAGGTCAGCTAACTTTAGTCACTTTCAGTGGCAAAAAAAGGGCGCAAACATAAAAAAGTAGAAAAAAGAAAATGTATCTGTGGTTGTACTAGTTATTGTTATATTGTGCAGTCTTATCCAGAGAGCTGCTGCACTGTGCAGATAGCTTGCAATGGAAGATTTAGCCAGGCTAACTAGCTAACCTATAAAATGCTACATAGTCACAAAATAGGGGGCCTTTGGCTTCGTTCATTGAGATTTAATTTGCCTCCAAATCAGCTCAGCTCTGAAAAAACATCAGTAAATCGCAGAGACATAAAACACTCACATATACTGACTCTATTGTCCTATACTTGTGTGTGGTTGGGTGCAGAAGCCATCGGAAGCGCGTGTTTGAGACGGTTAAGAACGTCAACCAGACGGTCCGTCAACGTTCTCTGACTCCAACCAACGCCAACATCCCGGGCTCCAACCAGTCTCTGTCAGCTCGTACGTCGCCCCAGTCCAGTGGCCTCTCCACGCCTCACTCCAGCATGTATGGAGGGGACATCAGCGGAGACAGCATCGCCCTCGACAACCGAACACAGAGCATCCTGATGGAGACGGCGTCCAATCAGGATAGGTGAGGAGGAGTCAGTTTATACAATGAACAGATCTGCGAGGAAGCTGAGATTATGGGCAGTTTTTAATCTGTATGAAAAAGTAAATAAGTGCCTTTTGAATGGAATGTTTCCTGATTAGATAAATGTTAGTGTCGTAGTTCACTGTATTCATTTACCTCCGCTCACGGGCCTTTATTAGAAGCAGGCCATTATTTCTAATTCCCTCCATTTGATAAGTATAATTGGTTTCAGTACCCTCGAGGAACTTGTAGTAATCTACTTTATTCCTTCCTGTTTGCTTTGAATAGGTTACTTCATTAAGCTCTTGGTACAAATTCAAACCTGTATCCATTTCAAATTAAAGGCCTTTTAGTGTTTCAGTGGACAGAAACAATCTCATTAGGTTCCTTCTGTAAAACATTTGCAGAGACAGTAATACACACACTCTCCCACAGTGACTGAAATTGAGCAATAATACGTCAGATGAGTCCAGAATGCAGAGGTGTTGAGTATAGCATGTTTATAGTACTAAATCGATTAAATTAAAGCAATAGAAATTTGCATTATGCTTTTTTTGGTGTGTACATAAAAAAACAGCAAGTGGGAGTTTATCCCCACTTGTTGTTTTCCCTGGCCTTTATCAGAGACCCGTGTTTTATTTGTTTGTGTTGACCACACCTCCACGCACTATTCAAAATGTTGTATAACATGTTTTTCAACAAATCAACATGAATTTCCCAAGTTTTATTCCTGCAAAGACATTTTTACTCTTGGCTTTGTCTTTGCTCTGGCAGCAACACAGAGGGCCATGAGAAGAAGGCCAGTGGAGCCGAGGACCTGCGGCTTGCCCTGCGCCGCCTGTCGCTACGTCGACAAAACAACCTGAGCGAGAGGCGCTACTTTGAAGAGGAGAGGGATCGGAGACGGGGACGACATGGAGGTCTGCATGATGCCCTGAGCCAGGAGAGTGTGATGACTCCCTCAGAAAGCATCATGTCTCTTGGGAACCTCCACATTTGGGCCTCACGAGGGCCGTACCTCCCTGACAAGCTCCAGATCGTCAAACCGCTCGAAGGTGAGGGAGAAAGGGAGCAAGGGTTGAGCTGCAAGGCGGGGAGGAGGTGGGAAGCCGATCGACACCGAGGGGTCGGGACGAAGAAAGGGAGCAAGCGGGGCTGGGGCTTGGAAGGAGAGAGGAGGTGGGAAAATCGGCATGGGCGGACAGTGGAGGGGGAAAAGGAAAGAGGCTGGGGATGGGCGAGGAAGACTGGAGCTGGGATAGAGAGGGAGAGAGGAAGGAGGTGGGCCAGAGACCGAGCCGGGAGCAGGAAAATAAAGGCCGCAAGAGACAGGAAAGAGAGGCCTCTGTCACTCATGCTCTTCAACTCTTTCTGGTCTCTGATGCATCATCACAAGTCAGGCAGTTTCGCATCCCCACACAGCTATTACAAAGACACACACCCCAGAGGATGGCTGTAGACAGATGCACAGCTGGGTGTAGGCAGCCAGTGCATCCAAATCATTTGCTGCTGTTCATTAAATGATCCTACTGGGCGAAGAGAGAACTGATACAAAATGAGGATGTACAGCTTTCTAAAGGTGTAAGAACACTTCATGTTGTAGGCCAGTGATTTGATGATGTCACAGCTGATGTTGACAGCTGACGGAGAGCACCTGATGTGACATCACTGATTTGGGTGTGATCAGTGGTTTAATGTACAAGTTTGAACCCAGAGAGTCACAGCAGCATCTTATTGTTGCCCTTGTACGTCAGTGTTGATTGTTGGGCAATGCTGCCCCCTGCTGGTAATAATTTATACTTTATTTTAAAGCTCACTGTCTGCTGCTAACATGGCAAACATCACCATAATACATTAACACTTTGCCACTGCTTCTGTTCTGTTCGTAGATTTATTAATTTTAATTAACACCTTTTCATTTATGTATTTTCTGCCTTCTTTTATGAGTCCTTTGTTTTTTAAATTTTTGTTTATTTTGTCACTGCTTGCCATCTCTGTTTCAGTTTCATGTAGTTGACTAATAAAAACCTTTTCTCATTCTATCTGATCCTCCATTTCATTTTTATTTCATTTTTCTGCACTTCATCACCTGTAAGTGTCTCTGTATTCTTGCCATGTTTGCTTGTCATCCTTATCATTATTCTGTCCTCATCTTCTTTTCGTAGTAGTAGTTAACAAGTAGTTATCAGCATTAAATGCATTATTTAATTGGCTACTTGCTATGTTTTTTCACATAATCTGCAGTTTTTAGTAACCCACCCGCTATTGTATGTGCTCTTGTATGTGATATTTATTTTATTTAAGTAGATTAGCTGCACCAATATCCCACAACCTATCACTGCAAATGTATTATAGTTGAGTGAGTCATCACCTTTCAGAAAAGTCTATCAAGCTTTTGATGAACTGACAACATAGGATGTGGCTCTTTGTGAGCAATGCTAACAAATCTTATCAGGCAATATCTTATCAAAAGCACTAAATGTATGGTGATGAAACTCCTTGTTTTTGGTTTGAGTCCACTGCAGTTCTGTTTATTTTTCTCCACCAGGCTCTGCCACCCTGCATCACTGGCAGCAGCTGGCTCAGCCTCACCTCGGTGTGATTCTGGACGCCAGGCCAGGAGTCGTGCCAAAGGGTTACAGACCCCTCGAGCTGGAGCTGGAGCAGGTCTGTGAGAGACCACCTCTACATTAAACTCATGCAAATGCATCTCTTTATGTTTACCATATGGAAACATGTTAAATTGCATTGTGTTAAATTACAAGCATAGTTTCAGGTAAGTTTTTATATGGTCAGGCTATAGAGTAATTAG
>JAPXVT010000009.1:22815007-22826973 GCA_029823135.1 Acanthurus reversus
GCCTCTAGTCAACGTTCTGATAGAAGCTCTCGTGTTGCTGCAGGCTGTGCAGTTTAGATGAAACTATTTTCAAAAGGATATAAACGCAAAATTAGTGCTCAGAAAAATCTATATTTCACATGAAGTTTCAAATGTTTGCTCTCTTATGCTGCAGAAATAATTTTTAATAAATATTTGGACACATACTAATGACAGCAGCATTTCCAAAGCAGGAAATAGTTTTCTTCATCTGAGGAAAATGTATGTTAGAAGGGTTTAAACCTGCTTTGAAGCCTTGACAGGTCATCAGGTCAACAGAGTGGAGACACAAATCATGTTGACATTTCGAGCATCCTTTAGTTTACGAATAGAAGTCATGACTTAAGGTAAGACCGGCATTTTTTTCTTCCTCCGTCAGGAAAATCTTGATCATATTGTGGAGCTTTACTTGCGTAAAGAATTTTAAACGAACCATCTTCCCTTTTGAAATTATATGTGAGGACTGAATCTGTTTTAGCTGGAGTTCAGAACGAGGGAAAAGAGAAATAGAAAAGTTCAGCGAAGTTACTTCACTTATAAAAGACCAGTTAGACGGCAGCAGTCCTAAGCAAGTCTGGTATGTCTAGGCTGGATAATCTGTGGAATACCCAATCCCAACATTCCCAGCAATCCCAGGAATACCATCTGCCAAACAAAGCTCCTTTTATGGAGCTCACAGTCACTCATCTTCAAGCACCCTGCATATCTTGTTCACATATAGATTTACCCTTTCCTCTCTATCAGTACAACCATCACTCTTTTCTCTTCTCCTCATTGCTGTTTTCCTCGCTCCTCCTCTGCGGCCCCGCCCTCTCGTGGCAACCCCTGTTGGCTTGTTGCCACCAACACCATGCGCACAAGGACATGCCTGCTGATGTTTTGAAACTCTGCCAGATACAACATGGGGGGCGGTGGCTGTAAGCCGGCAACCTGATTGGATGGCCCCACAGCGGAGAAGGAAAACAAACCACAGTCAGCTGGCCTCCTTGCCCAACAAGCATGTGACTGACTGTCGTGTGCTTAATACTTGAGCAGTTAAAAAAAAAAAAAAAACAAGGAAGAGAGAGTTAAGGGACTGAAAGGGTGGGAGAGATGGCCAAAGATAAAAACCAAGGGGGGAAAAAAAAGGGAGTTCAAAAACAATAAGAAACCGAGGAGCAGAATGAGAGAGAAACGTGAGAGGGAGTCACATTTTTGAGCAAACGAGACAGGAAACAGAGACGCTGTGTGAATGAAATGTGCAGCCACTGAGACGTAACAAATGTGCATATCTGTGTACAGTCACAAAGCCGCTATTCTTAGTTACCGCGGCATTCGAGAGCATAATAAACAACCTACATGCTCAATGATCCATGACAACAAGACTGCTCTTTTCCCCCACCTCTACCACCACATCAAGCGCTCATTGTTGGATTTATAAAAAAAAAAACATAACCATATCATGACAGGTTTGTCCAAAAACAGTACAGTAAAATGCTACATTTGCAAGAGTGATAACAGCCTTCTTTGTTTGCACCCCGCCCTGTCCCAAAGCCCTCATACATGCATCGCCTGTTTGTCACACACATACATTCGTGTTCATGGTTGGCATACCAAGTCGGCAGCCTAACAGGAATGTCCATTACAGGAAATATCCTGGTTACACAAGTAAACTGAAACATCAACAGGGGCTAATGTAATGTCCCATGCAGCTTTACCCATAATATAAGAAATATCATGCCACAAATTCAAAAAACACCATTGCTGCATTGCCAAAGAACAATTATTGTATAAAAGAGCTGCAACAGTTAATCGAACAATGGATGAAGCCTTTGATGGAAAATTAAGTGCCAACTATTTTGATAAATGACTAAATGTTTCAGTCATTTAAAAGTAAAAAGAACTGCTGGCTTAGTAGCTGAAATGTGAGGATTTGCTGCTTTTTGTGTCATTTCTGAAAATAAATGAGGAGTCTTTGTGTTTTAGGCTGTTTTTTTTTTTTTTAAACAAAAGAAGCAATGTGAAGACGTCACATTTGGCTCTGGGGAACTGAGATGAGCATTTTTTAGCACTTCTCTGACATTTCATGGAATAAACGATTAACTGATTAATTGTAAAAATAATCGGCAGATTAATCGATAATGAAAATAATCGTTAGTTGCAGTTGACTTTTGCCCTGCAACTGGTCTGAGGCCTGAGACAAAGCAAGTTAAAAGTCACAACGAGTGAGCCAACTGCTAACAAATGAGCGTAATCTCGTCCTAATATTAAGAAAAATACTCAGCGTGGACAAATCGTGGCTGGTAGCTGTGCAGTGTTCCCCAAAAAGAGCTGAGAGCTTTAGCGTTAAATGTGTTAACAGCGCAATCCCGTTGAGTGAGGTCAAGTAATGGCCAATTAAAACCCCATTTTTTGCCCAACCACTGAGTAGGAAGTGACAGGTTCCAGCTTTTGAATGGGGTTTAAATCCCGTTGTCAAAGAGAATGTGATAAATGCCTTCCTTTCTTTCCATTAAATTTATATAGCCCAAAGTCCTCAAATGGACATCAAAGCTAGGACAACCACACGTACACACTCCGGCCTCGGCCTACATGAAACACATTCACAACACACAGGAAACAGGGAATGCTCTCTAATTACTGGGCACATGTTGCACATTAAAACCCTGGAAGTCCAACTTTATATAATCCCAACTCTGCTGGTTGTGTGGAAACACACACACACACTTGCACACACTAAAATCCTCTTCAGAGGATAACTACCTACAGATGGGAGATGCTCTTAGAAAGGAAAACGTTGCTGCCACACACTCACACGGATACTTCCAGGAGTGATGAAATGTAATCACTTGCCCCTCAGCAGAAACAGCTGCTAAATCATGTTGAGGAGAATATCTGCATCCATAATGTCCACTGTCTATGACACAGAGCAGATAGAGAGCAGATAGAGAGCGCTGATGAGAAAGGCAGGATTCTGAAGATGTAATACTCAGTATGTGTGTGTGTGAGAGAAGGAGAGCAAGAAAGAGAGACAGAGAGCGAGCTGGAGAGAAGGGGGAAAGAGAACCCAGGAGGTATAAACTCAAGTTACAGGAATTCCTCTGGCCTTGTATCAGCGTCAGTGTTGGGTTAGGTTTCCTTACAAACATTCTCTGCGAGCGAGCTCCAGGGAAGGGGGAGTTAAAACTCCTGATTCACAAAGTCAACCCAGCATATGTTTTTAGGTAATGGTCTTCCTCTACAGACCTCCACAGCGGATCACTAAACTCTCACAAAGAAAAGTAGAATGTGGAAACGTGTGACATTCCACCATAAAAATCCTCGACCTCCCACAGCAACTGAAATTCCCAGCTCCTTCCTGACTATGTTCTTAAAATTTCTGTTTCATTTTAAACTAAAGAGTGTTGGCCATCATTCCAAGACCCCATAAATTGGAAGTCAGAGAGTGATTTGGTTCCACATTTTGATGTGTTTCCGGCAAAAACAGGCCTCTACGCAGGAACTTGTCACGGATATTGATTGGCGTCCACGGTAGCCAATAGCGCTGACTGTGTGCTACGCCCACCCCCACTAACGCTAACGCTAACGCTAATGCTAATGCTAACAGCCTCATCTCTGCTGTGGAAATCTTCTTGCCACCACCTTCACCTACATCTACAGATTCTACCAAAGAATCAGTTGGGGATGACACATTTTGCAGTCAGGCTGTAGGGATTTATTTGAACTGACTGCCAAAGCCGGCAGTGCTGCTGGTGAAAGAGAGACGCAAGTTGATCCCTGCGACGGAGCTGATGTATGCCAATGGTATGCTTGTGTCTATATCACTTGAAAAAAAAAACCAAGAAAGCATTTTCACTGAATGAAAAATTAGAAACGCCTCAGAGTGCAGGATAAGTCATAACAAAATTAAAAACGCTTTCCAATGATGGAAAAGAACGGATTTTGATGCACAAATAGTCAAAAATGACTAATAGTCAAAAATGACTATTTGTACATATAACACAAGATACATGAACACATGGACACAGGATTGTACCTGGGAAAATGCATTTTTTTTTATTTTATGAGGTCTTAAAATATTTATTTTTTTATGGTGACATTTTATCTTAATCCACTAGAGCTGCAATGTTTAATCGAATAATCAATTGATGGAAAATTAATTGCCAACAATTTTCATAACCTATTATCATTTCAGTCATTTTTCAAATAAAAGTAAAAAGAACTGCTGGTTTAGTGTCTTAAATATAAGGATTTACTGCTTTTTTGAGTCATTTATGATATTGGGAAATTGAGATGAGCCTTTTTAGTACTTTTCTGACATTTCATGACATGAACAATTAATTGATTGTGAAAATAATCAGCAGATCAATCGATAATGAAAATAATTGTTAGCTGCAGCCCTATATTCCATTTTATCTAACTAATATTTTATTTTTTACTATGTAGATCAAGGAGGTGCTTTGCTGCTCCCTTGATTTCATACAGTAGTTGAGCTGAACGAGAGCACTGGTAGGCCGTCAGCCTGATTCGTTCAACTTCACCTCGCCGCTACAAACACAATGCATTGTGGGCAGTCATTGCCCAGCAACCACTTTCTGTCCGCTTTCAGCCTGCTTCAGTAACCCCACCGCCACCACACTGGTATATTAAGACTATTTGTGTGTGTGTGTGTGTTTCCGAGACGCCATGTAGGTGCACAGCCAGGCGCGTCGTCATGGTGACAACAATTTAATCTAAAGCACGCAGTGACATTTTGTAGGATTATCATATCATTACGTGTCTCTCAGATGGAGCTGCATATGTATTTCTATGGCTGAGGGTGACATCACAGCGAGCAGAGGGCAGTCCTTTGATGTAATCCAATTTTCCATTTCCACTTCACACACTATGTGGGACCCTCTCTGACTGCCAGCGCTTGAGATGAGTAACCACTGACGTTCATGCTGTTTAAATAGGCCAACACATTCACTCATGTGTGCACATGCCTCATATATCCTTATCAATGGGCAGTGGACTCACTTTGCTGCCTTGTTTTCCATCTGAAATCGTCCATTTCACTATTGATCTTTTTTTCCCCCCATCATTTGAGACCCAATAAGGTTCTACAATTTCAGGAATGGGTAAACTGAATATTGTAGATGTATCGTGTGCAGAGAGTTGGGAGAAAACTCAAGCCAAAGCAAATAAAAGTGACATTCACTTGCACAGATTTCATAAGGAAAAGAAAAAACTCTCCTCTCCATAAAATTTGATAAAGTTAAAGGCACAACAAAAAGGATTTTCCTTAAGACAATGTATGGATTCATACAAAAGCCAGAGAGGAAGGGCCAACTTTGAATGTTGTGTTCACACTAGGGTTGGGCGACTGGACGAATGTATCGACCAACGGCGATGGGTTAGTTTGTTGGAGCCGATGTTTTGTTCTATTTTTGGAATTTTATTTGGCTAAGTTAATTGTCTGCCTCCTTCAAATTTTCATTCAATAAATAAATAACTTGTAAGCGCCAACAAAAGTTACAGGCAGAGTCTGTGGTTTTCTAACGGTGATAAGAAAGAGTTGAAGAGGAGCAGAACTGACCAGCGCGAAGAAATGCCGGTGTGGCGCCGAGGTAATTACTCCTGACAGGAAGTGTGTTCCCGGCTGCGTGCAGTGTGGGCGGACCTACGTTGCTACTTTCACCCGAGTAAATTAAAAATATCAACACATGGATCATTTAATTCATCATTTTTGGTTTTGTTGTTTAATCAACACGGTTGCACAGTAACTCATGGCTCATCTATCAAAATAACTGCTTTAACTGACCAGCAGACCGCCTGTGGAGCGGCTCTGTGTGCAAGCTGAGAGCAGTGCAGCTTTGCAACATGCTCAGAGTGCAGACAGTAAAAATAATTACACANNNNAATGCATTTTATTTTAGAGAGATAGGCTGCATTGTGTTTGAAATATGTTAATTTAAAAAAATATTTCAGTCAGCTGTGTTTCTGTCTCATTAATCATAAAGTTTAATAGACAATAAGACAAAAAGAAGGTCAAAAGTCAAAAATAAACACTTAACTCATCAAGTTAGACGTAAAAAAGAGCCTGGGGCTTTCCAGAGTTTGACACAGATCAAGCGGAGTAAAAGGACAGAGACGGTGTTCCGTGGCGGACAATAGGGCTGCAAGTGACGATTATTTTCCTAATTGATTCATTTGCCAATTATTTTTACCATGAATGGATTAACCAGAGCCCGATGTGACATCTTCAGATTGCGTCTTTTGTCCAAACAACAGCCCAAGACTCCTCATTTAATATCATAAATGATACAGAGAAGCAGCAAATCTTCACATTTAAGCGGCTCAATCAGCGATTTTCTTTTTTATTACAAAATGACTGAAACTACTAATCGATTTTTAAAATGGTTGGTGATTAATTTTCTATAAATTATTATTCGATTAAGCGCTGCAGCTCTAGCAGACAGCTGCTACACACGGGGAGCTCTGGAGGAGGGAGTGGGAGGCAGAGCTAGAACGTCTGAAGACCAAAGTCACACTAGATTCCTCTGTGATCCGGAGCCGTTCACAGGCATGAGGAGAGCTCAGAGTTGTTGCGTTTTTCCCAGGCTGCCTCTCTCTGCTGTTGCTCTGTGCTACCAGGTCGACTTGATGAATGAGACTCGGCAAAAAGTGACAACAATAACAACTGGTAATAGAATCAGCCAATAGCCGATATACTAAATCTTCCAATCAGGAAACCCAAAGGATCTGAAGAAATATCATTACAGCCTATTTTATTACAATTCATATTGTGCTGAGCAGAAGATATTTTCACCTGACTTCACGACCTCAGAGATTTAAATATATCGGATCTTCACAAAGGCAATTAAGTCAGGTGGGCAGTCTGTGTTAGAGATCTGATCTGAGGAAAAAAATCTGATTTGCTTGCAGTCTGAACAAAGCCTCCAGGCTGTGGTATTCAATCAGAGTGTCGTCACATGACATGTTGTCCAACCATGTCGGAAACCAAATTGTGAATAATTGTCATCCCAAATCACAGAGGGGAGAAACAGCGTTGTTTACATATAAGGATAATGGTGCGTATTTTCAGACAGTCTCTCCGGGATGACGTTCATTTTGTTGAACTAAAAAGTGAATTGGGCAGATGCAGTTGTGCAACAAACGAAAGAAGAAGAGAGCCAGAGAGGGAATGTCTAACCTTGGCTTCTTTCTCACCTCCACACAGCTGGCCAATCATGGTGTGAAGTGAGTGGGAATGTCGAATCGTTGGGATTTGGAAAGTTACAGATACGGTCTCAACCATTTTAACATATGATGGATGTGGAGCCGGGTGACGAACAATGACTCTGCTTGCTGAGAGCTCATAGGTAATGAAAGACTAGCCTTCTCCTGTGTCATTCCCTCCCCCAGGGCCGAAGCACAGCGAGTGAGTGAGGCATTACTGGGAAATGAAGCCCTTACTGGAAAACTGAATCCACCTATTTACTGGCAATGGACTGGGGGTGGGGTGGGGAGAGGGTCATGGAAAAAAAATTAATTGGAAATTTGAACTGGGCCTTTGTGACAACGCTGTTAATTAATGTTTTACGAAGTGCAGACACAGGTACTCATATATTGATATTGTAACCTTTTTTTTAAACATTCAGCACATATTAAATTGAACAAATTAACTGTGAGCCAGCCTTTAACCGCTAAACAAACATCTGTCTGCTCCCCAGAGGAAACGAAGGACGAGTTTTATAATTACACTGCAGAAAAATGAAAAATATATATTTGAAGACTTGCTCTACTTGTGCTGTTACATGATAGGCGGTTAAGTGTTGCCAAATAATGGGTTTTTCCTTCACCGCTCCAAGCTACCGCAAATCTTTTTCAAAACCACCACTCATATGCGTAACAACAATGAACAGAACTTGACGAAACGCCTCATATGTAAGGTGGCTTTCTCTCTCCTGCCTCTGACACGCCTCCAGCTTGTGGGTGTCTTCAGCTTTGAAACGTTTCAGGCACCCTAAGAAGTTTGATGACCACTAGAGGCGCTGTGGAGCAATGTTTTGGGAGTGTGCTTACGTATAAATTGTATCATGCACACAAAAAAGATAAGCAAGCCAGCACACGGGCAAAATAATACATGTTCCTGCTGCCAGTTTCACACTATCTGACTAATAGGTAGGGCTGCAACTAACGATTATTTTCATTATCAATTAATCTGCGGATTATTTTTACGATTAATGAGCTATTCTATGAAATGTCAGAAAAGTGCTAAAAATGCTCATCTCAATTTCACAGAGCCATAATGAAGTCCTCCAATTCCTTCTTTTGTCCAAACAACAGCCTAAAACACAAAGACTCATTTATTTTCATAAAAGACACAAAAAAGCAGCAAATCCTCACATTTCAGACACTACACCAGCAACTCTTTTTACTTTATTTGAAAAATGACTGAAAAGATCACTCGATTATCAAAATAGTTGGCAATTCATTTTCTATCAATTGATTATTCGATTAATCGCTGCAGCTCTACTAACAGGTGGCAGTAACACAAGAAGCATGCCAATGCGCCTGCACAGGCTAGCAAGAAGACTGCACCAGGGGGTAAACCTTGCCCAACTTGAAATTTTCCCAAAAACAAAACAAACAAACAAACAAACAAAAAAGGATCTCTTTAGCAGGGCTGTGCAAAAAAATCAATATGACAATATATCGCAATATTTACTTTTGTGATATCTATATCGATTTCCATATGTACACATTTTTTTTTCTTTTTCTTTTTTAATAATGTTTTAAACAGGTTGTGAACTAACACCTCCTCTGCTTCAGTGTTTCCTGTCCAGATAAAGTGCAAAGTGCATTTAAATTGCACGTTTCATTCTGTTGTCATGGCAGCTACATCAGTGTTTGGTAATTTGCTAATACTGAAATAAACTGAAAGACGAATTTTTTATTAAATTGTTCTAACTCAATTTGACAGCTGATTTATCAATATTATCTAATGTAATCTATTAAGACTGCTCAGATTGTACACAGCAAATTGTATTTCAGCTCTGTTTATAAATTTTCAGTGAATTACATGGAATAGTTCAATGCATCCCATGTAAAGTGAAATATCTGTATCATGACCCATGTATCGCGATGCATGTTGTGTTGTTACTGTAAGTCCTTGCCAATGCCCGGCCATACTCTTGAGCAAATGTTTCATGAGGACAAACATGTCTTTAAAATGTTCCTCAGGCTTCAAAGCTACACAAACAGCAGTTCACTGCAAAACACTGAAAGTAAACAAAACTTTGTTTTAAGAAAACTCCGAAGGGCAGCTTAAATTTCCATACTAACAAAGTGGTTAATTTCCTAAGCAATGTGTTTCCGTGCATTGCTTTTTTCTTACAAGTCCTCATACCTCGCTGAAGTTCTATTATAGAGAATTGGGAATGCACTGACTGGGATGATCAGCTTCTTTTTCAAACTAATTTATTTGAAATTATTTTATGTACTTAATAGAAAATAACTGTTTGCTTCAGTTTCACGACGGAAATAAAACAAAGAAATTTTAGTTGTTTCTAAGAAGGTTTTCAAGTCTTCCAGAACTTTTTTTTTCACCACTGGGCATATTTAGAGCCTTGAAGTTGCAGTGAGCTGCAGCAGCAAACGAATAACAATGAACAGCATCCTGCCACATCACAAGTGTTTCACAGTTAGAGAGCTAGTAAGGCGTACACATGCTACTGTGACTTGAAAGACTAATGTGTAACACACACACTTCTTAACCGGTTATGTGAGAAAGCTAACAGCGCTACGTTTTGCAATAGGACTACATTATTTGAGAAACTGAATTATTACTGTTGAACGCATGTAAATATAAATGTGATTACTGCACTCAACAACTGCTGACTGACTTAAACACACTTACTGATCTCCTCTGGCAAAACCTTTTTGATGATCTATTAAGACGTAATATTTTTATTCGTGCTCTCGTGCTCGAGAAGTGTGTTCTCCAGCAGCAGAGAGAACTTTTCTGAGCTCCTCAACAGAAACCAGAAGTGGTACAAAAATGACTTTCCAAGACCTCCTGCTGGTGCTGTTTGTTATTCTTCCTGAACATATGACTAAACCAAGAAAACCTGGTTTCCTGTTTTACAGGCCTTTGTAGTTTACTTTGCCCAGATCACATGGTACCCCCCACCCAAAAAAAAAAAAAACCTAAGAGGCCAGACTTCTAACTGGTCTTTCTTATTATCAGAAAAAATCTAGATCTCCATAACTTGTCCGTGGATGGGACCCCTAGCAGTCACAGGAACGTGTGCAGTTACCACAGGGGCCTCTCTCCGTCTTGAATGGACGGTGTGGTACAGATTAACTAGACTCTGCATGCGTCTATGCGTATAAGTATGTGCGTGCACACAGGGTCTGGGTGTGTGTGTGTGTGTGTGCGTATAAATCCAGCTCAGAACACGTGCCTGTTTCCCTCCAGGGAAATAGGTGAAGAGCCACTCAGCTCCCTTTGAACCTCAGGCCATATGGCCCCCAGTATGGTTCTATACTACACACATACTGCCATGACACAAAAGGAGTGTGTGAATGTGTTTGTGTACAAATAATAAATATAATGTGATTACACCATTGACACCACAGGACCAGCAGGGTAGGTAGATGCCAGGACAATCCAAAAGTCACGCACATTGTTTTCATTTGTTTCTAAAAATGATAAAGGCACATATACAGCTCTCTTTATGCCTGTCCCTGGTGTAGATGTGCTTTATTCTTACGCTCGGCTCTACTCACCTCGTTTTCATGGTGTTGGCAGAAGCTCATACGATCCTGGAAGAGGGACAGCAGGGCAAAGTTGTTCTGCAGCGACTGTGCGAGGGACACCGACACCCCTGGCTGGCCCGAGTTGTTGTTGGCGTTGACCCGGCCCAGGTGGAGATTCTCTCCCAAGCACTCGATGAAGTGGTCCTTGGTCAGCCGCACCCGCTGGTGTGCCCGCACACAGTTGTCACACAGATACTCCTGGCAGTCAAGGCAGTGAGAGGTAGCTGGGTTCTCCTCGTCGCAGGAGCTGCACTGGGGCTCTCCCAGGTGGTGGGAGTGCAGCAGGCCTCCATGAGGGTGATGGAAGCCGGAGGAGCTTCCGCCTAGGCCTCCTCTGTGGTGGTGGCCGTTCTTGTTCTGGATCTGCTCCTCAGAGCTCACCACCACATCCAGCAGGTTGCTGAAGAGGAAGTTGGAGGAAGGCAGAGAGTCCACACCGGCCTCAGAGATGGACACCTTCTGGTCGCAGGTGGGGCACCGCAGCTTCAGCGGGTCCCCAGGACTGCGCTGGCCCTCCAGGCACTGCCTGCAGAAGGCGTGGAGACAGGGCAGGACGTGGAGCCTCCTGGTCGTCTGGCTAGAGGAGGACGAGGTATGTGATGAAGATGATGAGGTAGAAGAGCTAGAGGAGATTGGAGCAGAGGAGCCGCACAGCTCCTTGCAGAGCGGGCAAGTCTGCAGGTCCGAGTCTGGAAACGAAGCCATCTCCAGCGTCACAGAAACACAGGCAAAGTTTACAACATGCACAGCAAAGAGGTTGAGGTATTCATTTGGGTAAACATCGGCCCGTTGTGTTGTTTAGAAAACAAAGTTGTATTTGAGGTAGATTCATGAGGTATTAAAGTCAGTTCAACAGTAAAAATGGTGCTCATCAACTTACAGACTTTTCTCTGTATTATATAACTCTGACCTGATGCAAAACAAGGAGGTAGCCAAATCTTTCTAACAGTTCTTCAAAAATGTTTCTCAGGAAACAAAAAGAAAAATACTCAGGCTGCTGAGATAATATCAAATCAGTTACGTAAGGCGTTTTGGGGGGGACGCATCCGCGTCATTCTTTCAAATATGACCGACAAGATGACAATGGACGACGTTGGCGCCTCTGTGGAGAAAGATCTGCCGATGGTGCTTCGTCGAGGCTCATAAAATAAGCCCGAAACTAA
>JAPXVT010000009.1:23565768-23578847 GCA_029823135.1 Acanthurus reversus
TAAATGAGTCCCATTGGACTTCTAAAGGAGCTATTAACAAACAAACACTGGCACGCCCGTTAATTGCTAATGATAGTGTCTTTGTCTTGTGTTTCCCCTCTGGGTCAAAATGTTGAAATGTCAAAACAGGATTCATCTCCAGGCGAGTCAGGTGACCGGCCACTGATAAAAAAAAGGTGATATAAGCCATTAAGACTATAAATGACATCTCCCCTGCTGTATGTCAAATATTTCGCTGATTAAAAATGTGTTACAGAGTGATAAAATAAGTACGAGCTCAGTGTGAGAGATCATAAAACTTTGGATAGCTGAATGTATTACCTGAGGCAGGCAGGCTTATCTGTTATGCGTTAGAGGGATCCATCTGTTTTAACATCAGGTCAGAGCTGAATCTATCACTGCTTATCTCTGCTGTCGAGTAGATGAGGACAGATTTTTTTTCTTTATCTCTGCTGCTTGTCCTTCCTTCCCTCCTCCTGCTCTCTCCACAATCTCTGACATCCTGGAAACTGGTTACAAAGCCGCTGGAAGATCATTTATTTAGCAGCAAAATAAAGCAGAAGAGAGAAAGGCGACAATTTTGCTTTTTTAAGCATGTCAGCTCAAGTGTCAGTTTCTCTGCTTTGATGGAGGAGTTTCTGTCAGCTTTGTTTTTCAGGAAATTAACTGTTGTTGTTGGAAAACAACTTTAGAACAAATAGGGTTGTCTCACCTTATCATCAAAGTTTCTCATAGAAGATTTCAGATTTGCAGGAGTAAAATGCCATGTTTATGTGTTAAGCTGCTTATAAAAAAAAAAGCTTTTTTTTTCAAACTTTAGTAGTTACCTAACTGCCAAAGTAATTAATTTTACTTTATTATATTTTGTTACTCAGCTGAACTCTTTTAAAGCTGCTTTTAAACACCCATATAAACTAATGTTGAAATAGAAAGAAGCAATTCGCTGATAATCAACAGCTCGTGTAACGTTAGCCTCAGTGACGGTATCCAGCAGTTCATGAGAAGTCGTGTCATCAGAATGAAGCTGTGGGGTTCACACTTCCTCCAGATGTGAACTAAAATTCCTTCATGTAGGCTTCCCTGTGGCTAACGTTAGCAAGGAAACTAAAGAGACAACATAAAAACAAAGCTGTGCTTTAGCTCACTCATTTCATAGAAACTGCTGGTTCACTGTACAGTGTGCTGTACATTCTGATGGTAACAACAGGTCAAAACCATAATAAAGGTGTTTTCAACAAACATCTTGAACGCTGCACAGTTTTCTTTCTTTCTTTCTTTGTTTTTTAAATGAGTAAAATGGTTTTAAAAACTCTAGGGCTGGATTGCACCAACAAGGATTAATTTAATCTAAGATGAGCTCTAATCAGAGTTGAATAAAACTAGGTTTAAAATTAGTCGATCAATATTTAAATTAATCAGAGCTCTATTGAAACTTAGTCTCAGTTTAGTAAAGATTCGTTCATTTCCTAAAATTGAACTTAAACTGAGTTTAATCGATGGGTACACGTGTGCATATCAAAATTAAACTAAATGAATAAATAATATAAATAACAGCACGCTGTCAGGACCTTGTAAGTATGAAAGAGTGGTGGACGGGGGCTGTTAACTGTTAAAACGGCTGCTATTCTAAACAAAACAAAACACAACATTGCTGCTAGCTCACTCAAAAGTTGCTAGCTTAACGGTACTTGTGATGACTGTAACTGCCATGTTTGACAGCTGGCACAATCCTTCTGTTCAGCTCCAAAACAGTCTCCTTGGTGAAGCGGTATCTTGACAAAGATTCATCATCATCATAAAACTCAAGTGGATTAAGTCTTTTCTCAGTTTTCTGCAAGGAACTTGATTATTTTGGTTAATCCATTTGAAAAAACGCAGTTATTGTAGAAGTTAAACCTGCTCAGCTGCAGGTTTAAACTTAACCTGAGATCACAGTTTAAACTGGAATTTAAATTTTTGGTGAAAGAGAATTAAATTTAATCTTGGTTTAGATTATAAACTAAATTGAGGTTTAACGAGAGGTTTAAATCTTATCTTTCTGAAGTTTAAACTAGTTTTAAAGTTTGGTGCAACAGAGTTTAAACTTAAACCAGGATTTAATCCAGTTTAAACATTAAACTTCTTGGTGCAAACCAGCTCAGTAGTTGAAGTGAGTCTGATTTATAACACGGTAACAGCATTTGCTCTTGAATAATATGTTTTGGCTACAATTTTTAACATGAAAACACGTTGCTAGTACATATACACACTCTTTAATGAGTTATCAATTGAGATTTCTGAAACTTTTAAGTCATTTGAAATCATCATGAGTCATTTTGCATCCTCAATGAGAAATGTGGAAGGCTGCAGTGTAATTTTTGGCTTTAGAAAATGCAAACTATTGCACTGAAGAAATCAGAGTCCATGCTATTTTACTGTATGGAGCATAAATTTACTTTCAAAATGGCAAACAGTAGATTTAAGGCTCTAGCGTTTATGGTGATTTGGTAACAGCTAAAGACAAGTTTGGAGGTTTACAAGAGTTACATTTCCACAACCTCTCCTACAATTCCACTTGTTTCCCAGCAGAATAAACAAATATAGGTCATAATCAAAAAGGTAGTTTAGTTTCAATACTCCATTACTTTGGAAAATTCTAAATGCATCAGACATACGGACTGAAGTCTTGCAAGTAATATCATTGAATGCCAAATAAGTCAATTAATTAACCACTGGTGCACAAGTGCTGTCATCTGTCCTTTGTTTGAAGCGTTAGCAAACAATAAAGAAATCAGCTCCATGATGTTTTCGGTCGTCATCATTTACATCGCTGCAAATTACCCAAGAGGAAATGGCCAGTGCAAGTGGATTGTGGGACTTTATTCGAATGTTTCCTGCGGTAAGTTATTCCTTTGTCTGGGCCGAGCTAATAGCAGGGAATGGGATTCAAATAGAGTCAAGCTGCCTCCTGAGATCCCTCAATCCACCGTCGCCATAAAAAGAGGTCTGAGGCCAGTCTAAATATTTGGTAGTCTTAGCAGGTTCATGTTAAAAGACACACACACACATACACACACACACAGACACGCACACACACACACACACTGTGAATGCACAAGCAGGCCGAGGCTGTGAAGTTGAATGGCATAGCTCAAAGCCTTCCTCCCCCTATCCCTGCCTCTTTCTCTCTCTAAACCGCCAAACCATTCTCCCCCTTTCTCCAGCTCAGAGGAATTCATTAACTGCCTCTCCACAGAGACACTATGGAAATCAGGCAGCTACAAAGGCAAGAGAGAGAGGGAGAGAGAGGGAGAGAGGAGGGAGGGGTGGTGGCGGTGGTGAATGGGGCTATATTATCCTATTAGATGGTGGATATGTCTCGTTTCCCTCCCCTGTCATGAGAAAAACATTAATTTTAAGTGAGAAACGAGACAGAGGGAGGGGGAGAGAGAGAGGGACAGGGAGAAATGGTGAGGGTCTTTAACATTGCTCTTTTATCGAGCTGAAATGGAGAGTCCCCTGGCTCCATTTACCTTGGCAATGAGGATAGAGTCGCTCTCCATGAATGCCATTTAAAATGCCATGGAGATTAAGCATCCTCTCTCTCTTTCTCTCTGCTTCTCACACACACACACACACACACACACACACACCCACACACACACACACACACGCACACACACAGCAGCAGCAGCAGCAGCAGCAGTGGCGGCGGCGGTGCTCGTCATAATATGTGTTTAGGAAAACAGCTTTGAGATTCATGAGTAAAGCCCTTTAGGTGCCAGCGCTGAGGAGGGAAGAGAATGGAGAAAGAGACAGAGAGGACCATCACTTAGCCAGAGTGGGCTTTAAGCACTGTAATTAAATCATTAGATCCTCCCCTCCCTCCCTCCCTCCCTCCCTCCACCACCCTTTCCTCTCCTCTCCTCTCCTCTCCTCTCTCCGCTCAACCAAGCTCATCAGGGGCTCCAGTGTGAAATGATGAATCTGTATTTATGGGGATGGAGTAATTACACAGCTAACCTCTGAGGGAACCCAGGAGGGCCACAGGGCCACTGAGCAGGGCGCTGGGTGCTCAACCTCATTAGCACTGCCCGAATGTGCATGTGTGTGTGAGTGTGTGTGTGGGAGAGTGTATGCGTGGGTGTGTGTTCAAAGGAGCAGATTCAAACAGAGCTGCCGTATTGATAGCTTGTCAATAAAGAGACCAGGAAACATTAATCTGTATCCTTCCGATTTTTACATCTTTCGACTTAGAAGTGCAGGCTTTTCTTGCATTTCGTACCTCAAATGTATACTTCCCCCCCCATTTTTTATCACCAAATATACTCTGCAGTATCAGTGACTTTATATCTAAGCCTTCAAGAGTACAGTAGTCCATTCTTCTCAGCAAACATCTGTCATTTTCCACTCCACAGCCCCTGTGTGCTCCATATCTCTACTATCTCTTATCCTCGTCCATCTCTGTCATTACCTTCAGCCACCTTTATCTTCACTCTGAAAATATGCTCCACTGACTTCCGTCAATAATCGCGGACATTCCTCTCGGATCTGGCCGACCATATCGATGCCTCCCGGCCCATCTGCTGGCCAGAATGTCCCGGCATACCCTGCGGATCAGCTGTCAACGCGTGACGGGAAAATGACACCAAAAATATGCGAGTTATACGATCCAATTGCAACATTTGTTTAAACTATTATTATTATTATTATTATTATTATTATTATTATTATTATCAGTAGTAGTAGTAGTTTACAGAATTTGCCTATATTATTAATATCATACAATTATTTCTGTATATGCTCTAATAAAGGCGCACAACAATAACAAACTGTGGTCCTGTAAGGACAGAGCGGGCTGGTGCATTTCGTTACTGACCATAAATAGTAAATATGTACTCTGCACTCACGCGCACACACTTCACAGGTTTTCCTTTCTGTGCAGACACAGTGAAGACTGCAGAAATTAGATCACACACTCCAGCACACACTCACACACGCACACACTGACACACACACGACCTGGGCTAACCAATGCACTAATCGCCTGCCCCGGGCATAGGAGGAGCTTGGTGCTTAAGTAGGCTGCCAATCAGTCAGTCAGCTTCACATCCAGAAGCTCCTGCGGCCAGACACACACATCACTCCGCACTCCAGGTTCCAAACCGCGGCTGTGACACAACTCCGGGTCGGTGGAAGTGGAGAAGCTTGACAGTTTCTTAAAGGGGGACTCTGGTGATTTAGACACCCCCTTTATCCTCTTGCACTTCTTTCTGGGGATTCCTACTTTCTCTTATTTTTTCCTGTCTGCTGTGGCTGTTGTGTGGCTTTGACTTTGAGAGAGATTTACTGTGTACGCGCTCTCCCGGACATGTCTTTCCCTCAGCTGGGGTATCCCCAGTTCCTCAGTGCCTCCCATGAGGTGTACGGGGGCGAGCGGCCGGCCTCTGCCAGGGAAGGGGGCACCGAGGGCGGCGTGAGCTCGTCCGCTACAGCCGCGGCTGTCGGCTCCATGCTGGGGATGTACGGGAGCCCATGGGCGGCTCATAACTACAGTGCCTTTCTGCCGTACAGCGGAGCCACAGACCTCGCCCTCATATCCCAGATGGTGAGAGTTGATACTTGCTCAGCAGAGACTGAAGCAGCTCTCACTGGGTTAATAATAGACTCTACTGCTTCTTATCGGGCTGAGCGCTTGCTTAATGCAAACTGATGCGCAATTATTCATTAGAATAAAATAATTAAGACATGTTAGGCGCAGATCACACGGCGATATTTGCGTCTTATAAATCATTTATAAATAACACCTTTATCCACTCCAGCCTGCCTGTCAGATAACGTTTTATTATCTTCATGTTTCAGTGCTTATCGTGTGTGTATCATGAACGTTATGTGTGGCAAAATATAAACTCATCACACATATGAAGAGTGCCTCGTCTTGAAGATTTAAATGGATTTTTGCAAATGTCGCCTGATTTTTTGTGTTTAATTTATGGAAACCATGAGAGGAAAATCACTGGTCATTTAGATTAATTGAATTTGCTAAGTAGCAGACTGTGTTTTAAAATAAACATAATTAATTATTTAGCCCAGAGGAAAACACAACTAATATTAATAATTGATTTAATTAATAATGCAGGTACAAATGTTTAAAGTAGGTTTAGAAATTAATTAGATTTCTTATTAGACCTTTAAATAAAAATAAATTTAGAAATATTAGGCTAAATTAAAATAAGGCAAATAGATTTGAAATTAAAATAATTGCTGATAAATTCTTAAATCAGGATTATCTCGTTCCTGATTGTCAGATAAATCGACCATTTGGTTCAAAACTGACAGGATGTTGAAACTTTCTAAAACTTTCTAATTACACAAAATTGAAATGTAATTTTTTTTTTAAATGCATTCTTGCTCAACAAGTTGTCACCTCTCCCACTCTCTATCGCCATCAACATTGCAGGGCTCCCAGTATGAGCTGAAGGACAGCCCGGGGTCCCACTCAGCCCCTCTACCTGTCCACGCGGCGCAGGGCTTCTATCCGTACGGGCAGTATCCGTACGGGGACCCTTCGAGGGCCAAGACGGCCACCCGGGAGACCACCAGCACCCTGAAGGCCTGGCTCCAGGAGCACCAGAAGAACCCCTACCCCACTAAGGGAGAGAAGATAATGCTCGCTATCATCACCCGGATGACACTCACACAGGTGGGTGGTGTGCATGTTACAGCTGTGGCACGTGCACAAACAGCACCCTCCATTCAGGATCAAAGAAGATGATAAAATAACAGGCTATTTTTCTGTTTTAAGTGAGGTCATACTTATTTCTTTTAGAGCAATAGTTCATATTTGTCACATGAGGATGAAAATTAGTTGGCACTTGTGAGGGTAATAGTGAAATAATGTCACACTTCAGCCCCCTAGAGAGAGAAAATCTCCTGATATTTTCTATCAAAGCTCGTTTAATAATAACGATGAATTATGGAGAAACGGAGTGAAGAATAATTAAGGTTTTTAGATTTTTAATGTCCAGATTGTAGCCTTGTATTATCAAATTCACAGTGATTTTATTCTAGTTTATAATGTGTGAAACTATGTCGTCATTTTCCAGGTGTCGACGTGGTTTGCGAACGCTCGCAGACGCCTGAAGAAGGAGAACAAGGTAACGTGGGGCCGCAGCGCCGAGGACCGGGACGGCCGCATCTTCAGCAGCGACAACGAGGACGAGCACGGCAAGAACGGCAGCGACGACGAAGACGAAGAGGAGGAAATTGATTTGGAAACGGTCGATATTGAGCGACCCGAGGAGCAGCGAGCAGCGGAGCAGGGCTCCGCGAAGGGAGAGGGAGAGGCGGACCTGGCCGCCAGAGAGCAGGCCTCGGAGCCGAAGAGCTCGGACAGCAGGACGCTTTCTGTGGAGGGCCTGAGAGGAGTGGAGGGGGCTGTTTCTCTCAATAGATCGCCTGTAGTCAAACTCGCAGAGGATCATTCTCCCAGCAGACAGGAGTGCCAGAGACCACAGCAGAGCAAACCGAAAATCTGGTCCCTTGCTGAGACCGCCACGGCCCCCGACAGCTCGCACAAACCTTCCTCCGCGGCCCATGCGCACCACCCGGCTTTGGCCTCCGCCGGCCACCCGGCCTTACTCCCGGGTCATGGGATATATACATGCCAGATTGGCAAGCTGCACAACTGGGCCAACGCTGCTTTTCTGAATGCCAACTCTCTTTTGAACATGAGATCGCTCCTCGGAGGGGCTCCGGCCGGGCACCTGCCTCTCCATGGCGCAGTGCCGGTTGCGCGTCATGACGCACGACCGGCTACGACGGGCCCAGGAACTTCGGGCACAGAGGATGACAGTGATGTGGAGTCGTCGGGTAGCTTCAGCCCAAAAAGAGATGGTATGCACTGCCCTTGATTTTACAAGCCTCCGCAATTAATTTGTGTGCTGAGCAGGCCTCAGTATGCGTCTTTGACGCATATTTCAAGAGGAGCTGGTCCAACAAATTAATTATCCACAAAGCAATACAATTACAATTTGCAAGTAAATTTTTTAAAGATAATTCAAACCTTTAAATGGTCAATTATTTGGTCTTAATTGTATTTATTTATTTTTTCTTGCAGACGAAGAGAGCGACCACAGGCCCGATTCCCTGAAGTCCCCATTCCAGCTGATCACTGACAGGTAACCTCATGCATTTGAAATCAATTTGGCATTATGACATTATCAACCTCAATTTCTTTCCACATGTCTTCTGCTAAATGAACCTTAAAGCAGAGGTAAACACTGTTACACCTGACTGGGCAGAAGGCAGAACTCAGCACATAAATCATGTGATTGAGTCCCCACTTTAACGCCTCGTCAGGCAGCAGTCTAATATATCCTGCGGGGCCCCCCAACAACGCTGAGTTATCGCCACCTGTGTCATTTAAATAATCTGCCGCCATTTATTCACGCCCCCTCAGTGAATGCAGCTAATGTTTGTCAAAGAAAACGCTGATAGCAACATCAGGAATGTAGTGGAGGGTGAAAAGACATAAAACAATTTAGCTATAGTGTTTTTTAAATTTGCATAAATAAGGTTTAACACTGTTTCATGTTCCTTTAAAGTGAAACTTGGTAAATTATTTAAATAATTCAAAGATGTGCAGGAATAAAGACATGGATTTTGACAGAATGCTTGCATTTATAATACAGACAGTATGTTCTATTTTTCCCCCCATTTTTTTTGCAGATATTAACCCAAAGTTATTTCACCTCTGACCAACTTTTTCTTTATGCTCCCCTTCCTCCTTTCAGACCTCACCATGGGACAGCACCACAGCGAGTTCTGACAACAACATCATGAGAAAATAAAGCAAAAAAGAAAAGGAAAAAGAAAGGAATAATTTTATTTAACGGAGAACAGTTTAATGAAGGATATTTTTTGACGGGCCAACCCCGTCATAGTATTACTGTTTAGCTTCTACATGCAAAAGAGATGGTTGTTTTTGTCAAAGATTTGCTCGTATTTCTCTTTTATGTCTTCAGTTTTTTCTTCGCCTCTTCTGTTGTGAATGGAAACCTTGAAAATTGTAAATACAGGATATGAATTTGTCTTTAAAGAATATATTTTTTGGGATTTAAATAAATGTCATTATAGTCATTTATTATTTTCCCTGTATTTAATTACAAATTGTTCACATTCTGTCGGAAATGTCAAGAAAATCAGGTAGAAAAGGACGTGAATGGCAGTGCTCAAAATTTAATTTTCAGAACGTGTTTACCTTCATTTTAAAGTTTGATTAAGATTTTTTAAAATGTAATTTTGCTGTTTGTTGCTTTATCTAACAGCACAGTTTTAATGTGAAGATATAATTAATCCCAATTTAGGCATACTCCAAATGTTTCCTCCCTATGAAAAATCAAGTGTTAATTCACAGAGGATTGGGTATTTTTAGAGAAAATGGTATATCATTTTAAAATACACAGAAGACAGATATAAAATATTATTAATTTCACCTTGTTTAATGATGATCACAGTGTGCCCACTTTTTAATTGACTTCTTTGTCACTGTATCTAGTTTGGTTAACACCCTCCATGCCAGCCAAACCTTGCAGTGTCAGCCCTTTTCATGGAGAAAAGTCTCGCCCTTATTGAAATCTGCACTCTCGCCAAAACTCGGAGACTTATGCCAGCGCCTTGGAAGCCCCTGCAAACGCTGCGGAAATTGAAATTGAAGATTTCCAGGACCTTATGAACCTGCGCCTATGCTTTCAGCCCAGGCCTCCTTGCTTTAATGTTGGATTATACCCCCTCAGTGCCACCACTGCCGCCTCTGAAATATGGATCAGACGGCAGGAAAGGCCAGCAGCCAGTATGGGGGCAGCAGCTCAGGGGGAGGTGGATGGGAGGGGAGAGCGGCGAGTTTGTGTGTCACTCTGAGCCATCCTTGACGTTCACAGGCCCAAAGACAGAGTAGAGAGAGAGGGGATGGTGGGGGGTCTCAGGGCTGTTAATAGTGAGTGTTTCTCAAAGCTGAGCTCTATATACATGCTTGGATTAGCAGCAGGTCATGCATGACGTATGATGTGTGTCCTCTGTCCGCTCAATAAGCCTGGACAGCCTCAGGTTCATGTACACACGCAATTCAGATTTAATTGCACTTTAAACTTGAAATGCAGTCAAAGCTAGAACTCTTTTGGCCTTTTATATCAAACAGCTACTTTAGGTCCACTATTTATATTGATCACCCGACATCGATAGTCAGCCTGCGTTTAAGTTGCCATGACCTCTTTATAAAATGTCTGTTGACGTTACAGCGGCGCTGTGCTGCTGAAGTCTACAGATGTTCAGTATTTGGATTCGATACCTGAACTGGTGAGATTTAGGCTAAAGTTGGGTCAGGTTGGATGAGGTTAAGCGGCCTGAAAAGGTCAAACAAATATGTGGCAATGTGCTGAATAGCTTCTTTCTGTCACTTAAGAGTTAAATATCAACAGCTGACGACTGAAATTATGGAACTTTTGCATTTACTGAACTACTAATCATCTAAACAAAGCATTATGATTGAGGTAAGACGGTAAAAGCGATCAGTCAAATGGTGAGTTTATGATACATTCTGTGACTGACACAATCAGAACAACCTGGTTCATGGAGCTGGAGATTAACTCAATGCTGCCACCTCACTCTCAGAGACAGTAAAACACAATTGTACCTCATAAGGACTACTGTCAGTACTTTTGCTGAGGTATAAAACACAATTCTTTTCTGCAAGCCCACTCTAAAATTACTACCAGGTGTACGTCATGTGTTAGTGCTTTGCAAAGACGACATTTCAGCTGTCAAAGCACCGACTTAATAATGTTATTCAGCTAAGTTTATATGGAAAACAAGCATCTCTGAAACTGGTGAGTTTAAAATTTTAAGGAGTAAGTGTTGCTGTGCATGATGAGAAAATTCTCCTACTTTTTAAGATAGAGTAAAAAAAACAACAACAGCATTTTAAACCCCTAGCAAATTTGAAAAACACCTTGTAATAGAAACTGACAAGCCAGACCTGCTTTCTCATGAGACAGTAATGATGTGGAGATACATGTTTTTTTTCCCACAGAACAGCAATGATTACATGCCTCTAACAGTATTCTAATTATTTCTCTCTGTCTGAAGACTCCCAACTTATACTGCAGATCCAGATACTCTTAATTCAGGAGCCATGCTGGATTATTACAACAAGCTTAACCTTGATTACTACAAAATCTACACTTATTGTGCTGGAGAGGAATTCGCAAATTATAGAGGATCAAAATATGCAGCTTACATTTACTATCGCCAAGGCCTAAAATGTGCCCATCATGATAGATGTGTGGAAAATGCACTATAAAAATATAATAACTTTGAACTGGAAAAAAAAAGAAGCTACAAATAGGCTCAACATGTGTCACAACATTAACTGTGTCATTTTAAGAAGCCTTACACAGGCTGCAGTGATGCTGGTCATCAACTGTAAATCACACCAAAATTCATTTTATTTACCTATATACAACCTTAAAGGAATAGTTTGACATTTTAGGAAACATTAATTTGCTTTCTTGTCAAGAGTGGGACGGCACACAACCCTGAGGGGGACAAACCCACAGCGTTATTTTAATATTTTAGTCAGAACCAGCGAGATGTTTCCCTCTGCTTTCAGGTTATCTGCTAAGCTAAGCTAACAGGCTGCTTGCTGTAGCTTTATGCTTCCTGTACTGACATGAAAGTGGCATCAATCTTCTCACCTAATTCTCAACAAGAAAACAAAGCAGAGTTCATGCAGAATGCAGAACTGTTAAACTTGATATTTGTGTATGAAGTGTTGGGGAATGATAGTTGTTACTTGGTGTTTTCAGGTGCTGCGCATTTTCTCCTCACTCAAAAATTCTCTAGGCTATTTCTCAATTCATAAATCCATCCAATCGTTCGTCCTGTCGCAGACAGTGGAAGTCAGAAAACAAGAGATACTGTAGAAAGAGCAAACTGGAGTCTGAAGAGAGCAAATGAGAGAGAAGGGGAGAGAGGGATGGAGATGATGCAGTGAGAGCTGTCATTGATGTGAGAACAGCATGGAAAGACGCCAGACACTTGAGGCCATTTTCACTTCCTCTGCCAACTCCGACAGACTGCCACCAGCACGGCTGAGGAGAATATCAGCCTCTCTTCCTCATATGCGCACTTCACTTTTTCTACACTTCATCCCAGCCAGATCACGCCACTGTTCTTCCAAGTACCCAAACAATATGTTATTCTTTCTAAGTTGGATATCAGCGAGCTTAGCATGATGGGGCTGAAAATGACATCAAATGGCTGTTCAATCCGTTAAACAGCGTGCCCAAAACATGTTTCGCTATGAAAGGACTGGAAAAAGTGAGCAGATCCAAAATATGCCGTTTTGTTTTTTTTGGCGGGCGCCGCTGCAAACTTCTTCAGAGTTTCAAGTTTATGCTTCATGTCGGTTGTTTGTCACCCAAGCTGCCCCGCATCTTTCCAAAATAGAACACAGTAAAAGACCGTAAGTGTGGAAAACGGCCATCGCTAACACTTCTAAAAACCCTCTTTCTGTGGAGTTTTTAGAGTCGTATCAGCCCCTCAAACTCTCAGTGTGAATGGAGTCTTCATTGGTGCTTTGGTATTCTCATATAGGCCCTTTGGTGAGTTCTAATCCCTATTAAAGAGGTAGATTATGGAAAGGATTTGTCTTTGATTTGCCTGTCCCACTGCTCCTTTCTATCAGCATCTCGCCTTCTCTGTATATCCTTCCCTCGTTCTTTTTCTGTTTCTCTGTCTGTCTTGATGGGATGGTCGGGAATTGAACAATGATTGCCTCCATGTGTCATCCCCCTCACGCTCCCACCCTCAGCCATCCTCCTGCGATTATGGCCACATGTATAAGGGCCCCTGATCGCCTGAATAGATTTGTTAAAGGCCCCCAGTGGATGAGAGAGGCCCAGGCCCTGTAGCCTGGCCCTCGTGTGCAGATCTATCCCCTTTCGGGACTCTCTGCATGGGGGTGAGCTCCTGTCCAGTCCCCCACTACCACTACAGTGGGTACCCCTCCCACTCCTCTCCATTCCTCCGCCACACAGAGA
>JAPXVT010000009.1:23755484-23767452 GCA_029823135.1 Acanthurus reversus
GCTCTCTCCCACTGTCATTTTGTCCTCCACCTCTCCTTCTCCCTCTTCCCTCTTATCATCTCCTGAGCCCTGTTCCTGCGGATCTAGTCCTTCTTTGTCATATCAATAATTATTCAGACTTCCATAATTACTCTCTCACCCCAGCATTTTCCTCTCCTTCGCCGGCCCCCTCTTTCTCCTTCTCTCTCTGTGGCAAAAAAACGGTCTAAATTAGTCCCTTCCACTGTTCACAGCAGTCAGAGGCAGCAGCCTGTGTGTCCGGAGGCATTTCCAGTAATACTGCTGCACTCATCACTCTGCAACACCTTCAAACAGACACACACATGCACACGCACAAACTGGCCAAGACATGAGCACATACTGAAGGATGTGGCAAAACAACCCTACAAATAGCGACTTTGTCTCACCACAGGAAGCAAAGGTGCACTCACATAGACAGGTGACTTTCTGTATCTTAAGCTGGTCACAAAAACAACAGGACTGTGTCTGGATACAATTACTATTTAGTGTATAGAGTAATTCTACTCAGTATAAACCCTTGGACTCAAACAATCCGACATGACAGAAACTAAAAAAAAAAAAAAAAAAAAAAAAAGGAGACTATAAAACAGGAATGATATGAGTAGTGTCTGTTTTTGCTTTTTTTCTGCCATATGATATAGCCTGACCAATAATGGACTTTTGAGGTAAATAACAATCATAACATTTGTTTGTGACCAAAGTTCTTAATAGAACATTTTACATTGTAGAAATCATCTTCCGTAAGTGGTGGCCACTGGTGGGCAAACTATGTTAGGGTGACACTTTCTCAATTCTCAAACCTTGTCTGTTATTTCTGTATCACCATGTCTGAGCTAAGCTAGTATCAGTCCAAACATGGGCCTGGTTGACATATTGCTATAGCTCTACCATCTCACACTCTATACAGCCATCTGCATAGAATTTCTGGTATAGTGTGCAGTGTTTTTAAACAGAGCTTTGGCATGCTACCTTCAATAAGAATGCTTTTCATCAGTACAACACCACACTGATGAATCTTTTATTTCTATCTGCACCCAGTGATTATGACACTCCGGCTGAGGCAAAGACTCGAGCATTAGTGTCAATAATTGATGCCATCCAAAGGAACACAGTCTCCAATAAGGACGCGCTTATGACAGCTTCCAAGAAGGTAGGAGGTATTACCCGGCGTGAGCCGTTAGTCACAGAAGCCCACAGACGATAGGGTGATGCTTGGTAACACAAAAAAAAACAACTATAAAAGTTCAAACCCCAGGCTATCGCCAGCTCCATGCAAGCTTTGTTGCTGTTTAGCCCCATCTTAAAAAAAAAAAAACACACACACACACACCGCACACTGCCCTCTGAGCACTTGAGGAGTGTGTTTGTTTTTAGGTTCCCTCGTCTTTCATTTGCACGGTGAAAACAGTGAAGTTCAGTAATTGGAAGGACATGTGTACCATAACTCAAGCCAGGTTTATCTCACCAGCATGTGCCCTCAGGCAAGGTCTGAGCATAGATAAGCAAAACTGTCTGCAGAACTCCGAACTCATCTGCGGCGCTGGGGCTTTTAATGTGAAATCCAATCGTTTCAGGGTCAACTGATCTCTGACAGCATGTCTGGATGTATTATTCAATGCCAGTGGAGGTTTGGGCAGCAGGAGGATGGACACAGGATTACAGACAGGCCAGCCCGTACATACTAAAAAATAAATAAAAAAAAAAACAATCCAAGTGCATGTCCTTCAAAGATGCAAAGAGCAGAAGTACACAGACAAAAACAACAACTGTGTTTTTTTTCCCTCTTCAGTATAGTGGCACATTATGCAACAGATTGAAACTTGGAGTCAACCCACAGAGCAGAGCCGTGGCTTCAAGCTTAAGCTGCAAAAAAAAAAAAAAAAAATCAAAGATGGTGTCTGACCCCTGCAGGGTCACGCTGAACTTCTGCCGAACAGATCCTGTTACGGCTCGCGCATAAGGTCTCAACATTTTATTTTTATTGCTGTCATGTTCAATCAGCTCCCTTGAGAATTGGGTCAACCCCTCCTTCTTCCTCCCGTCTCTCCATCTCCATCACCGCCCTTCACTCCGAGCCTCCCGCCGTTTTCCCCCTCCTGACACAAAGAGGTCCTTCCTGAGACGTAAACCATGCTGTTAATTAAAAGATTCCTCAATGGGCATCTGTGCAGTAATCTGTGTTCACTGCATCCCAGTCGCACATGGATCATTTGACTAACGCACAACTACCCATGCATTAATGAATGTATAATCATCCATATACAAAACTGCTCCAGGAAGAGAGATGGAAGTAAAGGGGGGAAAAGATTGATTGTTAATAGTTTTATGACTGATAAACAAAGCAATCGATCAATCTGTGTGCAGCCGGAGAGGCACTTACATGGGTTCCTGGACGGTTGGGAATAATTTGTCGTCTCGCGGTGTTAACCCTTCCAAGCGTGGAGGATGTGGATTAATTGTGAGATGGGTGAGAGGGATGGGCGGATTTCTCCACCATGCAGAAATGATTAACGCTGCAGTTAGGCTGTGCCACAAACATAACAGCTGCAGTAAATGTCTGAACGGATATGAATGATTTTGTCTGTGCGTGTGTGTGCGCGCATATGTGTGCAATTATGAGATGCTGCAGAGAGGAAGGGACGCAGTTTGAGGAATTTTTACAAAGTAAGAAAACATCTTATTTTCCTAAAAAGCTCCTAGTCGTGTCATTTTTATGATTGCAGAGGAGGTTGGAAACACTTCGACGGACACTTTCACAGAGAGTCCAATATTTTTCACTAGTGATTATGCACGCTGCTTGGGTAGGCCTCAAACTGTCCCAGTAGAGGCCAGATCATGCGACCATCTGCAACATCCCATCTGGGATAGTCTATCATAAATGTTGATTTGGCCAAGAACACTGACTCTCTAAACATAGTGCACTTTGCCAAAGAGAACAGTTGCCAAGACGAGGGAAAACATTCGCACAATTTTCACAGCTAATTGTAAAACATCATCATTAGGAGGAGACCAGTACGCCAAATCAGTCAAATCAGCATCAAACAACGAGCAGAACTTTTGTCAGATGGACTGTGCAGCAGTTTATGGAATGTGGCAGGAAATGAAAAGACAGTAAATTGCTGTTTTTTTTTAAACTTCTACTCACAATTTAGGAATTTGTGTTCTTAGTAGCTGCAATTAGAAGTGAAGTTACAGGTTGTTCGGCTGCTTAAGTAAATCAGGAAGGAGCACCCGGTTTGCAGCCGGTTATCAGCTGTGCTTTGATGTTGAGATGGATTGAACTACTGAAGGCTGCTGAACATTTACTAAAAAATGGCGGGTACGTACCTGGACTGCGCCTTGGACGGCCCTCTGGATGCATTCAGCAAGCGAAGGAGAGCTCAGACGGCACAGCCCAGAGGTGATATTTGTGTCATGTCACCGATCATAGTAAGTTAAATGTGGCAAGTCACAGAGTCACATGATTTGGATGGGCGTCAGACTCGTGTCTCAAAAAAGACGACTTTAAACTTGACTTTTAAAAAAAGTAAGAAAAGAAAAGAAACGAAAAAAGAAAGGACTCAGATGCTAATGACTTGCTACTTGACAACTTGAGGTTTTTTTTTTACTTTGAAGCACTTGATACATTCCCCTGAGCTCAAAGATTAAAAAAGAATGTTATTTAAAGCTGTGAAGTGATTCAATTATTTTCCTTAATTTCCGCAGTAAGCTAATATTAATAATACTGATTCTCAGAAAGTTAACGCTTAATTCTCCAAATCTGGTTTGTTTGAAACAGTCGAACAGCATCCAATTAAGTTGCAGGAGAGAACCATGGAAAAAAACAAAACAAAAAACAAAAAACATTATTACTGAGCTCTAGTTGAAGAAATGATCTCAAAGAGAGATGAAAATCTTCCAACTTTATTTAACATTAAAGAGTATTGAGACCTGGTTCTGTTGTGTTATATGTGGTGACATGCACATTAAGACTCATGTAGGACTCGAAAATCAAAATTCAGGACTCGAGTCTTGACACGGCGCTTGATTTGGGAATTCACTCTCCTGGTTAAAACCATCCTGATCATGTGAGCTCAACATTTCTGTTTTGCCCTACGTATCAGTTTGGACATCCGATCATGCTACTGCATTGTAGTTGACAATTCAACCAGCCAATCACGGACTGCCTTGTTGATGACATAAAAACAGGCTGCGACTTGCGAAACAGTAATTATTGGCGGCCCAGCGAGCACTAATGCTAACGTTAGTAAACAGCAATAAACGCAACTGTTGTTAATGTTTGCACTTCAAAGTTCAAGGTATCTCTATTGTTCTTTGCAGGGTAATCGATTTTCATTAAAAAAAAAAAAAAAACACATAAAAACATAAAAATGCCCATCGACAACAAACAAGACACACATCTACACAGTAATTCAGAGGAATGCTGTCAATACATGTGGTCAACATTAAAGGTCCTATTCGTAAGATTCCCAACTCGCCACATACTGACGCTTGGGGTCGGGAGTTCGACCCGCCACTGGCCCAAAGCGTCAGTATTTGACGAACTGGGAAACCCAGCTCGTTGAGAATGAGACCCAGATAGCACTTATTTATACAAAGGGGACCTTTAAATGCAGATAAGCAATCCAAGCAATCTGAGCCAAGAGTTTGTTCAACATTTAGGGCAGAAAACATCTGTGCACTCGAACAATCTGACTCTCTGACACAAGGCCTGCTGTCGGTCGCCACACGAGCAGTGCTACTTGTTGTTTTGGGAGTCACCATTATAGTTCAACAAGCCGTGGCCTGTACAAGCGTTTTACGCCATCGACAGTGATGCAGTCAATGATTGACAGGTTACACTGTCTTCTACAGGGTAGCCCCTGATTGGCCGAACAGACTTTAATTTTTCTGTTAACTGTTTTCAGCAGCTGGAAGTACAAACTGATACTCAGCATGAAACAGAAATGTTGAGTCTAATGTGATCAAGATGGTTTTAAGCAGGCTTGGACGTCAGTGCAAAGACTTGAGACTCACTTGTGACTTGCAAGACGATGACTTGGTCCCACCTCAGTAATGTGGTGATCTTGATCCCAAAATATAATTTAATGTCTTTGTGTTGATACTGTTTGGTCATCAGATTCATTAAACCCTTTATCTCCTCGACCCTCAACACTGAATCAGAAAATACGGACCAGGTGTGGCTGCTCTCAGGTCGGTGTATGTACTGTGTAATCCTGTGCAGCCTAGTGTACCGCACACTCAACAGTAAAATATTGTGCATTAACATAGACGGTCTGATCTAATGTCACCTTGGAACCAACAGTTCACTAGGAGCTGAAAGTCCCCTTTGCACATTACTGCTCACATTTCCACTGCATCTCAAGAGCTGTGACGATTAGTCCGCTAATGGATTAAAAAAAACATTAATTTTCATACGGACGAAAGCAGCAACACAGAGTTGGTCTTTGTAGCAACTCAGATGTTTCGATGGATGTAATGGAGGAAACATGCAGAGGTGGAAAGAGGATGAAACTTCACCATCTGCTGAACATTTAATGGTCATTTATTTCAGCTTCAGCATGAAATCACATTGAAACATGAGGCCAAAGTTTTTTCTCTCCTTCACTCTCTTTTCTTTTCTTGGCTGCTGCTATCTTTCTCTCTCATGCACATTTTCTTTTCATGTAGAACTTAAACTCTTTGGTAACTTGAACTTTGTTTTAAGGTTAATAAGCATTACATGAAATTTTTACCATTGCTTCGATATTGACACATATGACACCCATTGCAAGGTTTTGGTTCGACGTTTTACACCTTTGCACGACTGCCCACAGTGAGAAACAGACAAACATGTGGGTAGAGAGAGGAGGACATCACATGCAACACTTTGCAAGTCTCCAGCCAGAGTACAACTGTGGATGTTGCTGTTATGTGGAATGCACTGTAACCATTTCGCCTCGGGGGTGCTCTGATTATTGGCATCTTTTAAACATTTATTAAAATGTGAACTGGAATCTGAGGTAAAATATTCTTTTAAAGATTATTTACTAGCTTTAATACCACAGCCCCCTTCAGACGGTTCAGCCTGGTCTCACCAAGTGGTGTATGACAGCATGCACACACATCGCAAACGTACAATATTGTTTGTTTGTTCGTCTGTCTCAAACATTGCACTACATAAATAAATAAATAAATCACAGTGAGCAAGAAAAAACACAAAGTAAAAAGAAAAGTGATCAATTAGTTTCGAGAGGGAGCAGGAAAAAGTAAATGCTCATGTAAACAAACAACAAAAACAAAACATGCCTACATTCTATTTTTTGTAGAGTTGTGTGCTTTCATAATTGCCAGCTTTTTTAATAATGTTTAAACTACAAAAAATCTATAATGTTCAATGTTCAAGGTAACAGTGTGTCTCATTTTGCTGTCTGTCGCCAACTTCGGGGAAAACAGCAGTCACAGAGTGAGAAAGGAAAGTGACAAATGTAAGTAAACGTAGCATTAAAAAAACTTTAAGACATCACCTCGTCCGTGAATATTTCTGTTTGAGTCAATAAAATAGATTTTAATCTGCAGTGGAGGCTTTTTAAACGGTAAAAAACCAACAACAAATAAATAAAATCCAGTGATTCCACACAACATCATGATGTTATTAAAGTACTTTTTTTTGTTTTCATTGGTTTGAGTCCCCTAGTGGCAAAACTGCATTGTTTGTTTGTTTTTTTGTTATCACAATGCATTTTTGCTTTCTGGAGGGGTCAAACAAATACAGGACTTTATACCAGTGGACCGCAGCTCTTGTACAGGGTCAAACCAAAAAACAGCACAACAACACACTTCGATCACCGGACTTGATTTTTTTCTGCAAGCCCAAAACCGCGTGGACAGTGTTACACTACGTGAGAAAAGCTGAAAATACATGACTATTGATACACCATTGCATAAAATCTGTCCTCACTATCTCACCACTTCCTATTAGTTTAAGTCTTAGAGTCGCCTTTACTTCATTTTACAAAGAAAACAGACACTTTTACTTTGATACATTTCCCATAAACATCTTCGTTACTCATTACAAAAATAAATAAATAAAAAAAGAAATTTGGTAGGCCACTAGCCAATGACTTGTGTTTTGTTTTTCTTTTAGTAATCAATAATGTTGGATCACAGACTGTAAGAAGTTGGATCATCATGTCAGGTGTGAGTGCGAACAGATGCTCCTACTCCGCGGTACAAATGATGACTGTCGTTACATTGGGTGCTGCTGTTTTATGTTTGATTTGAAATCATTTTGTTGTTTTGATGCAGTAGCAGCCGCCCAGTTGTTTCAGATTAAGCTTGAGCTAAACCTTTGCCTGCTGTGTTTAAATCAGTCCCACAGGAGTTCAGAAAGCTCTCTGAGAGCGCTTCTTTTAGCACTTAATTTGTATTTTGTTTTATAACTGATATAATCTGGCTGCAAAAATGAGGAATTTAACCGTTTAAACAGGAATTTAACTATTTTCAAAAAGTCAATACAGTAAATACAAGCTTCTTTAAGACTCTTACTCGGGTTTTATTCTAAGAGGTGATTTTCACTTTTACCGAATTTATTTTCCAGTAAGATATCTTTACTTTTACTCAAGTATGACTTCTGAGTGCTTAACACAAGACCGTTGGCTCATGACCAACCTTTCCTCTAAATCTCGTGCAAGCCCGTGAATCTATTTGGAAGTTATGCACCTTCTTGCAGTAGGCCTCTCCCATGGGTAATGGAGGCAAAGCTCTGGGATTGCTTTGACTGATAAACAATAGTTCTAAAATTCTGGCTTCGGTTCTGAATGGGTCCGTTGTTACAGTGAAATTAGTGAAACTGAAACCTGATAGATTAAAGCTGCTGGATGGAACTTTTAGTCTGTGTTGATTCCAGCAGCTGCTCTGGACGAAAGTGGTATGACCACCACCGCCTGCTGTCCTAAGGCCCTGGATCTGGTTACCGTGTGCATTTGTTTTGAGAGAAAGTGAGGCAGATGCAACACTTTTGTGACAACCAGTTACAGACATGACGTTAAGTTTTCCAACGTGTCAGTGACCTCCACTACTTACACAGTGCAAAAACTATCATATACGCAGTAGTTAATGAAATGGCAAGCACCCCCCCTTCCTCCTGATGTCCCCACCTGCGCTGTGTGGGAACACGGAGCAGAGCTACACAACTTTTCACACTTCAGGATGATGTTATGAACACAGACACTGTGTTGTAAGTTTTCCACTCTGACAGTGTAAATAGTGTGTAACTGCAATGTTGAATAGCGCCACAAGGCTTCTAGGCATCACCTTCTCTTCCGGCAGTTGCACATGCGAGAGCTCCCTTCTTTTTTTGTAATGAGTGATGCAGGTTGACACTGTATACGTTCTACTCCTCATGTTTGAGTGTAATGAATATTGCACAGAACTGTGGAGACCCAGAAATGCAGTTTGCTGAATTGTGACCGTGCGTAAATCCCATCTGAAGACTCTGTGAGCTACTCAACCCCCCAGTGCCTCTTGCCAGCTAAGTTAGCCACATGCTACCAATCTTCTCCACCTACACCACCTCCCCTCACATTACAGTGTGTAGGACCTTCACAACTGATACAGTGGAGAAATGATTACTGTATTGACTGAAGAGAAGGATAGAAGAAATGGCAAGCCCCCCTTCCCCCTGACGTCCCCACTTTGTATGTAAAACACAGAGCTGTGCGACACAACTTTATATACTACAGGATGATGTCATGAACACAGACACAGCGTCGTTAAGTTTTCCAACATGTCTGGGACTTCTGCAACTGATCAGTGAGCAACACTGGTTACATTGGTCTTAGCTAATGACAGAAAATGGAAAGTCTGCCTCCCCCGGTCTTCTGCTACGTGTGCCGTAAATCATATTGTCTGACTTCCTGTGCCTCCGACTGGTGGCAGGGAGTCAGAAATAGGGATTTGTGAATAAGCAATTTTCTCACTGTTGGTCTCATTTAATTATGCTGATCTTTGGACGGCATCAATATGGAATAATAATTATAATTTCATAACCAGTTAAAAGTTGCAGCCAGTACTCTAACTTAAAAAATCTACTAATTACTTGAATCCTGAATGAGGTAAAAATTGACTATTATTTCTGAGTTAAAACCAGACTGAAAAAGATGTTAAATTGCATGGGTCATGGAATGTTACAAACTGTTTCAACAACCAAACACCTACAGAGCTTTAATTAAGTTTCACTTCTCACTAATTCAATCTAAATTGTCTGGAGTATTCAAATTGAAACTTTGTAAAAACTATTTTTTTCCATTTTCTTTGCGATCTACCAATTTCACTTCTTTTCTTTTTGAGTTGTTAGAGCTGTGAGGTTCATATGTTACTTGTGTTTATCCCTTATCTTCCCTCTCCTGCTGTTAGGACTTTGCTTGATGTATGTAACAAGTCTCTGCACAGCTCATTGTAGGGACAGCTTCGAGGAAAAACTGTACTAGCTTGGATACGAGCGAACCCAAAGAGAATTGAGTAAAAGTCGGGTAGAAAGAGAGAAGCAGCAGGACAGAAGAGCCAGTGATGAATGAGACTCAAAGATTAAGAGAGGAGAAAAAGGGAATGGGGACAGAGACAGATAAGGTGAAAAGAAACGATGAGGAAAACATGAAGCTTTAAAAGATCGAGCGCCTTGCAAGCCCAAAATCAAAGAGTCTGAAAGAACAAACACTACCACTTTAGACATCCAGAAGCATCAAATCTTACATTCAAGTCAGTCACAAATTAGGGTGAGTTAGGGTGACACAGTATATAGTTCATGTCACAGCAGGAAAACGGCACTCTGAGTAGAGTGTGAATATCTGCCAGGTTTGTCTGGCTGACCTGAAGAAGTTAGAAATTTTTATAGTAACAGATGGTGCAGCACCCACTTCAATGCCACCACACTGCAAGATGCAACCAGTGGAGATTCGAAAACTTCTAAAGAAGTTTTTTCTTCCCTGTAGGAGGGGTTACAATCAGAAAGGAGACTGTGCTTGTAAAAAGCAAAAACTATATCTCATTTAAATCTGGCTGAATTCCCTTCAAAGTTATTCCCTTGTACAGTGATACATCGCTCCCTGCGCTCCTCCCAGGCTTGGATCGCTCGCTGAGATTTGCACTGGATCTCCTTCAGAATGTCTAAACAGTGACCCTTCAACTGAAACCGGATTTAAGAGAGGAGAAAGAAGTCGCAGGGAGCCATGTCCAGTGAGCAGCAGGAGTCGGTTGGGATGACTGTGTTGATGCAGGCGGGAATCTGGAATGCTTCTTTCCTGGATACGCTCAGAAGCTCACAGAAGTACACAACCTTAAGTCTGACCCTTAGGGACCAACTGACGGTGCAAAACCTTTTGTGTTTTGTCTGTTATGTCTGTAACAACCTCTTTTGATGTCTTATTTATGTTTTTATGTTTCATTGCTGAAAGAGAGCAGTCACTCAGATTTTGAGTACTAAGGTATAATGACAATAAAGTATCTTGAATCTTAAAAACCCCACAGAGATCTTTCACAGACTTTAGCATGATACTGCTCCTGCTTGGGGGTCAGAAAATTGTAAATGTATAAATCAAATGCTGATGATGATCAAGTGTTGTAACTTGGAACACTCATGAAAGTTTTTGCTAGAACCTGTATTGGCATTGGAACTGAAGGTCCTGGTATTGCCTAACTCTATAAACTTATTTAGCAAACAATAATGTTTTTTGTGTGTTGTATGAGTGAGTGAGTTTTTAGCTAATCCAATAAATATATCTATAACTTCATTAGTTATTCAATCAAGTAAAAATGTCCCACACATTAAAATTGTCATGAAGTACATTGACTTTGCAATATAGACTTTTTTTTTTCAACAGCAGACATGTTGACTTGTTATAAAAAAACAATAATGATGGCTCTGCTCTATTCAGATATCTCAGAAAGTCATGTACCTAAACCAGCATGATCAATAAAATTACCCTTACAGTGAAAAAAACGTCAAAGTGTCTGCAGTGATCAGGCATTCTGCCCATAAGAGTTTAAGGCAACCAGATATACTGAAAAGCAACAGGCCTACCATGATAAACCGCAGCAAAATTTCTCACAGTTAAATCATTTCAAGGTAGGGCTGCATGAAGTTACGGCTATTTTCAGTTAGAAACCAGCTAACATCTACATAAGTGGTCATGAGTCATCTTTGACCTGAGTAGTAACAGACTGTAATCATTAGACATTGTCCAATGAGCAGAGGATATGTATCTGTCATGATTGTCTCATGAGCTATGTATGTATATGTATGTATAATATTTGTCATGTAACTGTTCTAAATCTCTTAAACTGGTAAATGTAAAGCAGCTTTATTGTCATTATACAATGAATTGTACAATGAAATTGCGAGGTTAGAGTGGAGAGTTAGTCCGGAGCCACTGCGACTGAGCGCGCTGCCGCATTGGACCAACATAACCTAATGTACCGAACCTGCATGTTTTGATGGTCTGAGTGGTCGATGGATGCAAAAAGAATTTCACTGTGAACTAACAGTAAAGTCTTGTATCATATCGTAATATGCTTTGATGGATCACTCTGATTCCAACTTTTTCTAGATGTGTACCACAATGACACTTTGGGCTCACAGTCTGTTTGTGGTTGGGTGGATACTGCTGTGTTGATGTTAAAGTTGCAGTAGAAAACTTCTGCCAACGAGCTAGCAAGCTAACGTTAGCTGTAGCATGAGACTCGTTGGGAAGCAAATCCACTGCAGACATTTACGCCAGCTCGTGCTTTATTTTGTATGTTGTTGCTCTCTCTTTTAAGTCCAGTTTGAACCGAGACCAAACGGTTGCAGAGAAAGTTGCAGTGGAGTAAACTGGTCCTTCTCAGCTCGAGCTCGAGCCGACTGATGGTGTGGCTTGCAGACACTCTGTTGTTGGCAGAGGCGAGTCAGAGCACGGTGAGCTAATCAGCT
>JAPXVT010000009.1:24052810-24064130 GCA_029823135.1 Acanthurus reversus
ATTTACTAAAATGGATACACAAAGACACAGACAGACGCACATACACACCACACACAATTTTATGTGACTTACTTGTGCACTAGCTGTGATGTCTTCTCGCTGCTGAAGGTCCAAGTGACCTATAGCATCTGTGGCCTCTTTCTCACATGGATCAGAGATTCCAGCACCATCTGTAACACACAGTTTTAGATTAGCTTCAAAAAAAGATGCACACTTAAAATAAAAATAAGCAAATAAAACTCAGTTTTATCACTTCAGGCAACCACTCTCTGGATACACACCTGCCATGAGGATTCCTGACGCCAGACACTCTAAAACTCTCCGCAGAGCTTCTCCTGCCCCCATGGGCCGGTTCCCTGTGCCAATGGCTTTCTCACAGATCAGCTCCAGTGGCTGCAGAGCAGGAGAGAGAGGGAGAATTTTTTTAAGCTCATTTACTAACATAGAGAAATTTTAGGTCATTGTTTTAGATAGGATCTCTGGACTTAATAACTGTGATGGCGGTGTTTTTTTTTTTTTTTGTATGCATCAAGACGGACAGAGCTTTCTCAGAGGAAACGTGAAGGACAGCTCCGACAGCTTTGTCGTTCTGAGCAGCCAGCTTAGTCTTGACAAAACTACTTCCTGCATATTTATCACTTCTCAGAGGCCACAATCACTGGAGCTCCAAAAGGACTTTGGTGCATCAATGCTGTCTCACTCACCCAGCCACGGAGCGGGGCCCATGTGGGGACGCGGGCGCACAGGTCCCTTAGGATCCGGATGACGATGACACAGGAGCGCAGCCCGTTGGCTCTGGCCTAGGGACACAAGCAGGGAGGGGGGGAAGGGAGGGGCATGAGGGGAACAAGCAGCCTTAGTCAACAAGAAGACTGTGAGGCAGAAAGCAACACAAACATCCAAATAAATGAAAGGAAATCAAAATGAAGCCACACAGACTATAACAGCTTAGCTTTGTCATTATGGACGTCTGGAAATATCAGAATATGTTTGATCAATGAGTTTAAGAACCTACGTATGATCACTCACATTCATAGCTTCAAGTCAATAGCCGACATGATCGATGGGGGAGTTTTCAGACAAAAAAAATTTCTGGTTGTGGGAAAAGTCATGCGTATGATTTAAGCTCAGGAAGAAACGTTGAAATAAAGCCAACTAAAAGTTAATATTAGCTCTGAAGTCAGAATACATTAACTACCTAACAAAGGATGTGCGTCGTCATTGAATAGGTTAATGGTTAAGCTGGTGAGAGTAAATAAAAAAAAAAAACAACTCAAGGTGCAATATTCCTGTGGATTTTGTGGCACACAGTAACAGAAGCAGCCAGACAGCAGGAAAGGTCGAGGCCACATACTCTACAAAAGCTGCAGAGATGGAGCACTGGATGTTACAGTGTGGAAGCCAAACATGACACGGGCCACAGAACTGTAATAAATTATTATTATTATTATTATTATTATAGGGCTTGGGAACCAACGTCTGTCATGTCGCATGATGTTGTGTGTCGGCCATGTCGGATGCTACATTCCTGTAAACAACATACACTATGCTGTTATTGTCGTCTTCAAATGGAGGACAAAACGCTTTAAAATGGAATTCCAACGAGAAAAAGAGAAGAGAGTTTATTGGGATTAATCAGTGAAGGAAGGAAGGAACCAGTATTTGGAGAACATGAGTTTTAATAAATGATTTGGATCCCTACAAAGTTCCAAACAGTGCATCAGTGATCCCTGCCAACGTTACCTCTGCTGAACAGTGCTAATGCCTTTGAACACAACATCCTGTGTATATTTGCACTACTTGTTACCACAATACTGTTTCATGCAATCTGGATTTTTTTCTTGTTTATAAGATACAGTCATTGTCAGTGTTAACGGGAAGCCTGCAAAGAAGAGCTATTCTGCTTTTCCGTCTTTTCTGACCTATAAATGTTGTTACACTGTCGAATACTCGTGTTAAATGATGTCAAAGCGTCACATAATGAGGTTCATGCATTTGGAAGCGAGCCCTGCGGGCTTCTTCAGTCAGCTCTGCACGCTGCATGTTACAGTGTTTTTGTTTTACAGTGTTTTTCCAGTGATGTTAATACATGCTGGACTTCCTTATATGGGCATGCCAGCTTGTGTACACAGCACTGTGCCTGCGCCCCCCCCCTCCCCCTCGCTTTGCTCAGACACCGCTGCAGTCTGCTCTCTGCTTCATGGATTACTGTCAGCACTTTGTTCAAGATGGCTCCAATGAAGTGTTTTTTTTTCCTCAGGTGAATGGTCAGTTAACTTTGTTAAACCTTCCTAAAGAGGCAAGCAGCAGACAGAAGTTGATAGCTTTCTTGTTTCTTGTGGATTTATTCTACGCCGATTTTTTTGCTTTCTCAACATGAACACATGGGCTGAATTAATGGCTAAACTGCTGCTTACGGACCGCACGTTGCTTGGCTGTGTTTATTTTGCGTCAGTAAAGAGGTTGTGCGTACAGGGGAGTGTGGAGGCACACATGAGAGAAAGGGGGAGGAGTATTTAAGCGACACAGACAGTTTTGAGAGAAAGCTCTCTCTCTCTGTTGACTGTACAATAGCTTACATTAGGCCAAGTATGAGCAAAAGACACCGAACAGCTAACATGGATTGAGTGATAGCTGCAGCCTGACGGCTGTCGCTGTACCTGTAGCATCCAATTTGGCAAATCTCTTTACAAGGCACTGCAGTGTGACGACACGATCCCAAGCCCTATCAGCACGGTTCACTACACAATACCTTTTCTCTTCTAACTACAGAATGGGCCAGCAGAAAGTGCTATACATGTAGCATAAATGTTAAAATAACAACAACTCACTCACACCGACACGTTAAAGAAATATTGCACCTGAAAACATGGTGTATTAGTCCCAGATTTTTTTTTTTTTTTTTTGCTGATTGGGTTAAGCTGTGAGGGAGACTAGTGAACTAAGGGACTAAAAAGCAGCTTTAAACTTTCATTAAAAATAGCACTGCATTAGAACCTGTTAAAGTGAGCAAAGCAAGTCTACAACAGTGTAATGACAAAGGTTTCCTAAGAAACAAACATCCAAGTATCACTAAAGGAAGTACACTTTAGAAGAGTAAATGAAGTAAAAAAACAAAACACAAGGAACGCCCAAAACAAAAGAACATAGAGCATAAAAACCAAACTCAAAACTACTTCTGTTTTAGAGACAAATAAAGACAAGATCCAAACCTGGAACCACTTAGCGTGGCGGAGAGACGCCAAGGCAGTTAGGCATTTCTGCCTGTCCAGAACATCCGGGGGATCGTTGACTGAAAGCGATTCTATTGGCAGGTGGAATAAGAAGACAAGGTACAGTTTGACCAAGGGGAGTTCTGTCAGCCGGCCAGGGGGAACACAGGCAGCCTTCCCAAACCACAGGCAGGAGGGGGAAGGGGAGGGGGACCCCTCCACTGCACAACCACCAAACACTCTCAACCTCCCACTTAGTAGTGCTGGGCAGTATTACCAAAAACTTATATCACCGTATTTTTCAAAATTGTACAGGTTTCACGGTATATCACTTTTTTTTTTTTTTTTTTGCACGACTGGGTGTTTTACCATTTTTTTATAGACTGTGTGATGAATTACTCAAGGAGTTTGGTTTTAAATGGCTTATTTTTCTACTATCAGGAGGAGCATATGGTGACGAAAAACATTTTGTCATCACACGTATTTTTCCTGGTCTGCTTGGCCTAACAAAAGGGTAAGGATTACAAGGAGGTGGTGATCGGGGGTCTTATGTGGTGAAGAAATCAGAGTGCATGAAACAGTTGCATTCAAAAGTATTTTCGACTCGGTAACACACACCTGGGATCTGGTGTTTTAATCATCGCCCTGAAGCCGTCTTTTTCCACTGAACTTGGCTGGACCACGCCTTTGGCTGGATGGACTGTTTTCGAGTTTGAAATCAGCATTTTTTTCTTCTCATTGGCAGTCCCTCGAGCAAACGCGTCTTCAAGAGACACGTGACTAAACTTTGGTTTTACTGTTTCACTGATGTTACTTGATGTTGTGCAAGCCTATATTAATCTCAAATATTCTCAGTAATGTTATTCCATGACATGCTTTCGGTTTAGGTGATGGAGGAGATTGCTAATGTTGCCTCCTCCAGCAACAACTTTATCTCGGCAACATTTGCAGTAAAGGTTGTTTGGTTTACGTCGGACTTTTTAAAAACCAAAAAACCTCCAAACAACAGAAACAGCTCCTCTCTTTGGCCCAATTTCTTCATCGTCATGGCTTCCTCCAGTTTCTAAAACTTCTTCATCTGACCTGTCCATCAGTTTCTGCTCAGGAGCTAATTCTAGCATGTCTTTTGGCGCTGCAGCAGTGAAAAGGGTCCAACCACGAACAACGGTGTCAGGGTACGTGAAAAATTCGGTCATATGGAAAATAAACACCGGTATGTGTTATGAACCGGTATACCACCCAGCACTGTTACATACAGTGGCGCAGCACAAACCAGCTCACCAGGATACTTGGCACAGTCGCCAACTTTTATGAGCATGTGTGAGAGACGAGCTGACACTAATTTATGCACTGCATGTTTTCATCATTAATATGACTTTGTGTTTTGTGCTGTTTGAACAAAACAAATGCACAAGCTGGCACCGCTTCTCTTATCCACCACTGAACATTGGCTCCACAAAAACCAAATCATTATTATTATTATTATATGAGTTCTTACTCTGTTCTCCAGTTTGCGGCAGAGAGTCCATTGGCCTCTTGGCTTTAGCAGCCTCAGCACCATCCTTAGGGTCAGGGGGGTCACCAGCTTCCAGCTCCAGCTTTCTCTTTGCCTGAGTGAAAAAAGCAGCATAATCTGAAATGTGTCATGCAAGTTAGACAAGTGAGATTTTCTCATTTAATGCCATGGTTGCCATTTTTGTACAGTATAAATTTGTCATTAATTCCTTGTGTTGACTTGTGACCTGGGTTGCATGCAGTTGTATAAAATGAAGATGTCCCTCCATTAAATGACAAGTTCAGCTTGTCATCTGGAGCTGTCTTATTTTTATTTTCTAATCGTTATTAAGGACTCTCATTATGTAAGCTTTGGGACAAAACTAGCTCCTCTCACCAGTGTTAGCTAGTTGGAGCCAGTATGTCCCCATCCCCCCTTCACGCTCACCCACGGCCTGAGCAGTAGTTCGCTTCTGGCATAATTGAACGCGTTGCAGTTTAAAGTCACCTCTTCACAAATGTACTCACGCTGAAATGCGGTGGTTAAAAAGCGCCGTCAGCTGTGACGCACTCGGGGACCAAAGTGTGCAAAAGTATGTTCCGAGAAGGCGCGGTGTGATGCCTCGGCAAGCCAAAGGTAAAACAAGCGTGAGGTCCCGGAAATACACACATGCGGCCGAAGCGCAACACGACCACCTTCATATTAAAAGCATGTCATTAATGCATACTTGTACTTTTTCACACGACTGTGATAAGTTATTTACTTCTATCCAACTCAGAGACTGGGCAGCATACAGTGTGATATCGTGCTCAGCGCTAAAACGTATTAATAAACATTAATATAGTAATTTTTCTGTCAGTGGCAAATATTGTTACTAATATGATGCATACTGACTAATAACATTTGCTTTATATATATAAAAAAAAATCTTCCGTATTAAACATTAACCTTTTTTAACAACTGTTATTGCTCCTGATCGCGTGAGCTCACCACTTCCGTTGCGTTCTGGTTGTGTTTAACAAACCATGAGGCGCAGGCAAGTTAGCATGTATTAAACATAATAGGCAATTACCTTTCTCACGTACTTTCACTAGCGTTTCATCATTCGGGAAAAAAAAAACTGGCTGTTTTGATTTCCTCTCACTCCACATGAAAACATGTCTTTATGCCTTTATTTTGGAAACAGATTTAGCATTTCCGTTACTGCCAAGAGTGACCTCAGCGAGCTTGATGCAGCTGATCAAAGTTGCCATTTTCGAGTTGCCAATTCGCTATTTAATGTCTCTTAATGTCACTTCATATAACCCCACAGGTATATAAATATGTTACCAAGCCTACAACATGGATTGAGGGGAAAAAAACTACCGACAGAGGAACTTACATAAGGATACGTAAGTTAAACTCGTCCATATGTGTTGTAGTGCCAAGTAACGTTAGCTAACGTTACAATACGACGCCACCTCCCCACGTTACATTGTCAGAGCTGAATATATTATGTGAAACGTTAAATAAACACCAATATGACTTATGCAGTTATCGATACTTAACTTGTCGTCTTCATATGATGTTTAGTAGCGATGGGGTTTTTTTTGTTTTTTGCTTTGTCATCATGTAACGTTAGTCAGGAATGTTGGACGGGGCAGTTTAAATCAGAGTGGGCATCCTTAATGGTCCAGTAATCTGACATTTAAATGCATGTCATGTCCTTCGCCCAGGTAACGTTTACGTTACCAGCACGTTTCACTCCTGGTTTATTTCGCCTAATGTAACGTAACGTACCTGAAGTTGTTCGGGCTTGGAGCTCTTTGACTGCCCGGTCCCGGTTGGTCCGGGGGTTGTGGCGCACCCGAGGTACGTCGGTTCGGAGGACTGGACTTCCATTGTCACGGTCCCGTTGTGGCGCGGTCCTTCGCTTGGGACGAACAGGACGAAGGCCGAACTATTCCCGGGACACCCCGCGTGAACATCGACAGAGCTCTGCCACACCGAGGACACCTCTGTCCCTCATCATGTCCCGCACTGACTGCTGCCTCTCTGATAATGTACAATTCTAATGACTGTGTCATATCAAGCATGTCAAATCCATTTAGTCTAACTAAACTATCTCTATCGATAACGTAAGATAAATATAATTTTGGGTGAAGGGGGGTTTTAATGCCGATACAAAATGAGGATACTCTGCGCGCGAAACTCAGATTCCCCGCTGCCCTTTTAAACAAGATTTGCATGTGTTCTGCCATTGGCCGTCACTCCGTACGCAGCGCCGTGTACGTGTGACGCAAGCAGCTGAAGCCGACCAATGGCTGCCAAGATCTGAAACAATGTGGATTTTTTTTCTAACTCGTGCTTTTCCCACACAGTTTCCTTACAGTAGGCTCCTGTAAAGATGCTATTTCATGAGTTACAATTCTGTTCACATAATTGGACAAACATTTTATAACCCATTTAATCATGTTTGCTTGAAATAAAGATCAAACAGCAAAGTATGTTAAAATATGTCGTTTAAACACACACGTGGGGAACATGTGCCAAACACATTTAGTTTAAGGTGTTGTTGCAAAAAAATCAAATGAAAATTAAAAAATCACTAAGCATACATCAATTTGTGGTGGTGGTAAGAATATGTTCTCGCAATTTTGTTTAAGTAAATTCATTAAAATCTGACAATATTACTTATAAAAAACAGAATGAAAATTTTTACAAACTCACTGACTCCTCCAACTGTTGTTAACTGGTGAGCAACTTGAAAAATGACATTCTGTAAGTGATACGGACTGATATATTTCACAGCTTAGAATTACATCATATTTAAGAAGAAAATATTTTGACAGTTCATTTCTGTTGATGTTTTTTTTTACAAAATCTCCAGGTCAGTTTTCTTTTGCTAACCATACAAATGAAAAGGCAGGTAACACACTGACACATCCTTAATGAGCTACAGAGATCACCACTGGTAATGAGCATCCAACAGAATAAACGACAAAACTTTAAATGTAAGTGAGCCGGATAAAACAGAATCGTCCGAGTACTGCATGTATGACACTCGACTAAATGTATGAATTCCGCACTAATAAACAAAATATTGTTTCAATCATCATCGTCAAACTTGATCTTCTTCCCCTGGAAGGCCAGAATTTGTCCTTGCTGCTCTTTCCTTTTCTTACTGGCCTCCCACGATGGATGCAGCGCCTGCTGTGGTGCCTGATGGGAAAAGACACCTCCACCCCTGTGATTCTTCGGCCTAATGACATCACCTCTGCCCCGCCCCCTCCCTCTGCCGGCAAAGGGAAAGCTCTTGTTTGACGATTCCGACTTGCTGTACTTGGACCCTGAATTTCGCTCCGTTTCTCCCTCCTGCTTTTGTGTCCTGGACTGTTTACTGAAATCTCTATTTAGACCGCGGCCACCCCTTGGGTTTCCTCGGCCTCTAAATTTATCCCCGCCTCTCCCTCTGCCTCCACCAGGCTTAGCAGCAGAGAGGGAAGAACAAAAAACAGACTGAAGCGAGGTCGCTTTGGACTTCAGCCTGGACTCCAGCTCATCCAGTTCACTCTGGACCTGATCTGTCGGGTCCTCTTTCACTTCAGGCGCCTTCTCTGCTTCTGCACTTTTCTGCTTCTTCCTCTTCTTGAATTTGCTCACTTTTCCCACAAAGAAGTCGTCGTCATCGTCACTGCCTTCTGACTGGGAGGACTGCTTGTGGAAACGTTCCTCCGTGCTGTCATCAAAGTACTCCTTCTCTTCTTCATCGGATGACTCGAAGTCACTCTCCTCCTCCTCCGTTGTTTTATGAAGCTCTACCGGTGCACGTTTAAGATCAGGTTTCTTTTCGGCACCTTTACTTTGAGGTTTGCTTTTCACACTGTCCTTTATTTCATTCCTTTTTACCGATGCCGGTCTGACATTTTTAGGCATTTCTTTTCTTTGACAGTCAGTCACATCAGCTGACTGCGTTGCTTTCCCTGCGTCCGTTTCAGCTTCAGCCACAGTTGCATCTGTCGCGTCTTGAAGGATACCACCTCCTTTTTGATCTATGATTTTCTTCTCCTCTACTGCAACGTCCTCCCTTTCTTTCTCACCCTCTTTGTCACCTGTTGTGTCCAGTGTCTGAGGCATCACTTTTCCAGCTTTCTTATGCACTTTTTCGTTCGCCTCCTGCTTTCCGCCCTTCATCCGCTCCTCTTTGAAGGCTTTCACAGCAGCTTTGATGTCCTCAATCCTCTTGCTGAACTGAGGGTGGGTGGCGATACGCGCTATGGCCCGGTCGGAAATAGTAGATTTGGGGTTTTTACACTCTTGTTCAAAGTTGAGCTTTTTCTGCAAGGCTGTCTTGGTCACCTAGCGACAGTGAAAACAGTTTATCTAATTAGACATTTCTACAACTGTCTAATAATTTTGAAAAGGTGTAATCCATTTAACTTTTTTATTCTTTAGAATTTGTACTAAAAATATTCAAGAATGTTAAATAGAAAAGTAATGAGTAAAGAGAATTTATTACAAAACCTACCAGGTCTGGTGAGAGGACCTTCATGGCCTGGATCTCCTCTTTCAGTCTAGCAGCTCTCCTCTGATTCCTCTCAATGGCCATCTCATTCCCCTTCTTCTTCTTCAGGGCGACAATCTGCCGTGTCAACTTTCTAAAGATCAAAGCCCTCACCCTCTTCACCTCCTTCCTCATCCTCACCACCTCATTGTTGAGGTTCAAGCCTTCAGACTGCTTTTTCTTGCTGGGTTGAACAGGCAATGGAATGTTTTCCTCAGCTTCATCTGCTGCCTGTGGCATCGTGTCGTCTTCTTTCTTTTCCTCATCCTCTCTAACTTCCTGATTGTTATCATCTTCATCTTCCTCTTCTCCCTCATCTCCACTGAGGTTATCCTCTTCTTCTTTCTCCTCCTCTTCCTCGATCTCTTCCTCCTTTTCCTTTTCCTCAGCAGATGGCACCATTTTCTCCACCTCGTCCATGATGTAGATCATCTGTTCAAACATAAGTGAATCATAAATCGGTAACATGCTGGTATATTTGGTGACAGTGACCACTCCGCCATGTTGTTGGAGGCGCAAACAAAGAGGACAGTGACATTGAGAAGGCGCTGTAATTCTGGTTATCTCTCTAAAATATTTCCCTTTTTACAGTGACAGTGCATAATATGATCAAGTGGTGTCGTGCAGGGAGGGAGCTGCAAGAACCATCATGCAAATAATTCAAAAGTCAAGAGCTCAATAAAGGCATTTTCTAAATTCCTGAGACATGAAAAAGAGCCTCGAGAGAGGAGCACTGTGGGCAAAAAGACCACTCACTGAAAAGTAATTTGCATTACAACTAGGGTTGGGGAAAATTTAGATTTAATTTGTTAAAAAGGATTTTCTAATTGTTTGTTAATAACTTGATGTTGATGAAATGAAAAAGTAGAACTCAACGATGAGGATGGTGCAGCAGCCGGACAGGCTGCAGCACGCACGGGCTTGGCTTATCTCGAAACTTGACATTTTCATCTTCAAAGGCAGCAGTGACAGGTAGGTGTTGATCAGCTTTGCTTGACTATCTAAAGGGCACGTCAAAACTTTGAAAACATCGCTAACAGCCAGACTAGTACTCCAAAAATCTTACTTACATGCCAGCAGATGTCTTTGGGATGCTTGACACTTTCAGTAAACGTGCCTCAGTTTAACGTCATGTGTCAAAAAGGCACCTCCTGGAGTGATGAGAGAAAAAAATCCTGCCTTATCTGTTTGTATCTCCCACAATAACATATTTGCTTTGAACTGTGGGTATGTAATGTGACACATAAGTAGATAAGAACACATAAGAGATAGAGATACCTCTCTTTATTCTTACACTGTTATGGCACCAGGATGCCAAATGTTGTTTAAAATATGATAATTTGTCTTTTATTGGTCACAGGTGCACTATGCAACTTTTTTAGGCTTATAAACAAGCAGTAATGATTTGAAATATCTTTTAAATGAAGTATATTTGACCACAAAATGACACAAACAATCACATTTGTATTTCGACCACTCAGTCAATATCGTTTCCCAAAAAGTGACATAGTGCATTAACGTAATGACCGAAAACGCGGGTCCAAAAATACATTCGTAAAAACTTTAACAGCTTTCCAAAAGTTATAAGTGATTTTTCAAGTTAATATAAGCTACTGCAGCCGTTTAGAGCAGCCTGAGACATAATACATTTCTGCTCAAAAATAAAAACGTAACGTTGTTTAAATGTCTGACCAAGTGAACCAAACTAACGTGGCTGAAGCATGGACACATTTAACTATGTAACATTAAGTTTATATAGCTTATAACTTATACAAGTGGCGTTAGCCTAACAAACGGCAGCGCCTAAAGTAAAATAACATCACTGTGAACTGTTACAGTCGCACTTACCGTTCAGAAATAAATGTTAAACATTTAAAACTGAGAGAGGCGTCTCGGCTCGAAGGGAGCAGCCATGTTTTTCTACGCATTGTGACGACATGACGTCAGACGTCGGTGAGGGGACGCAGCGTGTCGTGAAAAGGGGAGGGCCTTGCGCGGACTGTTTTTATTTATTTCTTTGTTTCATGTGCATAAAACAACAACAATGGTGGATAATTGAAGAAGTGTGAA
>JAPXVT010000009.1:24350668-24364761 GCA_029823135.1 Acanthurus reversus
TGAGCACTTTCACTCTGAACTCATAACATTAATATATTTATTTAAAGAGCAAAAACAAAATGCAGGATCTTGATGGAATCTTGGGTCAACAAGCGATCATTCCCAATTTAGTTCACTCTACATTAATGATTGATTCAGGTATTGGAATTTACAGCTCTGCTTTATGCAAACTAAAGCAGAAAAAATAGGACCTATCAGAAACATTCAGGTTTTTCTGCAGAGCTTTAGCCAAGAGGCATCCTATTGGGGCTAAAGAAAAGAAGCCAACATGGAAGTACTAAAAACTACAGTTTTTTAAAACATCCACTTGAGTTGACTCCAAATAAGAGTCAAGCACTCTTACAGATTACACTGATTACTGATTTTTTTAATGATTAACAAATTTTATTGCCATTTGTAACTTGAAGGAAACTAAATGAGCACCTCATGTAATCATTTCCTTCATGGAAGGCATTTTGAACTGTGTAAGTGACTGTTTTCACAAACTGACCTGTAGTGTGCAGTTGACGCTCTTCTTCAAGAACTCCACAAACCTTTCCACTACTCCAGGCGTGTTTATGACTTCATCAATCGGTGGGTTGGGCTCTGAAAAGAGCAGGCATAAAACTGGACGTAACTATTTTTGTTTGGCCCCTTTGTGCTCTTATGACTAGTTACGCAGTTATGTGGAGTCACTATAAGTACACAATAAATACCTTTGGAAAGTAGTTTTCTGAACTTTTGTGTTGTGGCCAGCTGAAGCTCTGGGTCCTCAGAGAAAAGCATCTCAACCATGTCTCTGGTAATGACTCCTTCCTGAAACAATACAGGCAAGAGAACTCAGCACAGACTTCACTATTTGCATCCAACAGGCTGAAACATGGTAGACAACAACAGCTACCACAACAAAAAAGTAACGTAAAATGATCCTGTCTATTTCCTGTGATCAGGATCAGGAATATTGACACTCACTGTTAGTGGTGAGCTGAGGTAGGAGTCCACCAGAGGACTCTCAAACATGGCTTCCTCTTCATTCAGAATGTCCACATTCCTCCTCTTGAAAAGCTGGAGGTAAAAAAATGTCATCAACCACAGAAACACTGTTAAGCCACTCTATTTTTTGTATACACGGACTACATGCTGATAGAATCTCAAACAGATAGATGAGGGAACTGATGAGGTGGATGGACAGGTTAGGTGTACTACCTGTTGTTCTCGTTTCTGTTTCCTGAGTTGGATGCCCTCCTCCTCTCTCCTGCGCCTCATCTCCTCTGGGTTCAGTGCTTTGTTCTTGTAGCGGCTCATCCTGTAGTTATCTTTGGCCGGACTGGCTGACGGCTCTGATGGGCCACAGACACAGGTAAACAGCGAGATTAAACATTTCTGCGCCATTTGCTTTATCCAAATTGATCTCGATGATGCTACGTGTAGCGAAGATTGAGTGTTATTTAACAAAGACATTTGCCTTCGTTTCCCCTTGACACCTCTAATAATAGGTCACGATAATTGCACCATGTGTACATAGGCTTAAATATAAAAAGGCCGTCTATATACAAACTCAACTTAACTGGACAACACAGCCTAAAATTACACACAGACGCATACACACGCAGAGCTAAGCTCTTCATCAACCAGTCAGCTGGTAGGCAGAACAAACGTATTTATTCAGTAGAGTTAAATCGCAGAGTTAGCATAAATTGGTGCCCACACAGGACAAACTGCCCATTCTCAGTATTTGTGCAGTCATGCCACCAGTACAGAGCATTGGGCAGATCCCTGAGTCACCCGAGGCTACAGGGGAGAGAAAGAGAGGTGGGGACAACAGTGAAACCTGCCACCAGCGAAAGGATGGTGCCAGCTTTCTGTGCCAAAAGTCCCCATCGGAACAGCGGGGGTTTCCGAGGTTAAATGTGGGAACAAGTGGCACAAATTGAGGTCATGTTATGGTGTGGGGGCATTAGCAACCAGCCTCATAAAAAGCTTATGCATGTGTGAAATGCGCCCAGATGGTAAAGCCACAGGCATGGATGACACACAAGTACAGGTTGCAGCTGGATTCTCTCTTTTCCATACTGTGTTAGGTTAGTTTCTGTATGTGAACTGTGCTGTCTGTTCGCTGTTTGGGCACATTTGTGCACAGCACATTTCTCCAGTAGCATGTCAGGAGATCCCTCTGAAAGCAAGAAGTCCCAAAAAACGATCACGGGCAGTGTTTATGTGCTTGTTGACTTATCAGAAAATAAAAAGTTATACAAAGAGTAATGATGTGAATTTTTAGCAACTTTTAAAAATCTCGCGAAAAAGAAAAGAAAAATGCAAATAGAGTGTTTCCAACAACTGGTCTGGAGTGAATAAACGAGGCTGCAAAGTGTAGTTTGCTCAGAAGATGGCGGTATAGGCAACATTACACATGGATGTAATGAGCAGTAGAAGCAGTAGAGGTTGCACAAACAAAACCCTCTGTTGCTGTTTACCATCAAAAATTGCTGTTATGTTCTTTGAATGAGATCTAGTATTACACAGGTCTCCACGTCGCTCCACACATACCTGTTGTTCTTGTTGTCGTTGTTATCGATCATGTTTTCGCGTTTTTGGGGGAATCAGCGTCTTGTACTAAAGTTAGCCTACTATTTCTTTTGATTTCTTTTGGGGAGCGGAAACAGTAATGATAATTATTATTATTATTCGCGCCGTCACAATTTATTCGAAACAGCTGTTTCCATCTCCCATTTTGTGCATTAACTGTTTTTCGACAAAGGCAAAAACCACCTCAAGCAACTAAAACAGTCTAAACTTTTTTCCAAAATTTAGGACCTTTGGTCCTTTAGGACCTGGGCAATTGATCACATTGATATCATTACATGAAACTCGATATCATCTAGGATTTTTGATTTTGTTAATCCCTGAAAGAGTATATGTGTTATCTTTCCCTGTTTAAAGGCTGCATTACAATGAAGAAGTGACATTTTCTGAACTTCCTTTCATTTCCAGCTGTCTATCCACATTGCTGTTAATTATTCATTAAAAATCGTGACCAACAGTCACTGTTAAATTGTTGTTACAAATACAAAGGTATTAGTCAAACACATAATATTTGATTTTAACTATAGCGTTATCTATCTGCAGCCCAGCCTTACATACAGCCCTGCTATTAAAGGTATTTTTAATAATGTATCATGTTTTGTAACTTTATACAGGCCTGTTCAAACAGGGAGGGGACCCAGACTTAGCATTTAATTTTAATCACAGTTAGTTTTATTCTAAGTGCTCGTAACATCTCAAATGTGGCTTTGAACATTTAGCCCCCTGGATAAAATACAGACATTTACTGTGTTTTGACATTCAGCCAGAGAATACTGAGACTTTTCGTCCATATTGCCCAGCCCAAGACTGGAAACCCTTGGTTGTACAGTGATGACAGAAATCTCAGCAGCAGATAAATGCCAATCTCTGCATATAAATCTGAAACTATCTGCATAGCCATCTGTTGTAATTTGTTCTAATTATGATTTTGGTCGAGATACTATGAAGCAGGAAGGGGTTTGTTTTTTTTTACAATTTGAATACTGACGACCATTCTTTTTATCATTCGTCTTTTAACCTGATGTAAAGCCACTTCAAATTAAAAATGAAAAACACTAAATACATAAACGCATAAATGCATACATACATACCATTATCCTCTGCGAGAAAAGTCTGGAAAATATAAGGACCGCTAGTGTCACATGTAGCTACACGCTGGTTTAGTGCCGTCGCATAACGTTATACCAATACTGCTGCTCACTGATGTTAGCAAGCCGTAAAAATGGCCTGTGTGAGCTTTTCCACTGAATTTCGTAATTCCCTGATTTACAATTGTTTCTTCCCCAAATATAAAGAGTAATTAACTCAAAGTGTATTAAAACGACTGTGTAATTTGTTATGTGTAATAATGAAAAATATCAAAGATAAATGATAGAGCTAGCTAACCCAGCAAAACTACTGTTAGCGCTAGCCACCGCGAGCACACAAATCTGTGCTTCATACGTGACGATTAAAATGTGTCATGGGTGAAAACAAAAACTTTCCCGGGTCGTTAGAAGTCTCTTACCAAACGATTACCGACATACCTACCAAAACGACCACTAACGTCAGGTAACGCCGGACAAACAGAGACGTATCGCTAACAAATTTTCACTAAATAGCATTAGCATTTGCACCTCGATAGCTTGCTAACGTAAACGTCCCTTTTACCGTCACCTAGATTGAAAAAAAACACGAGTCGGACATTCTGGCGAAAGGTACCAGGCAATTAGCGATAAGCAAACTAATATATTCTTATCAGAACATTGATTCGAGTTTGATTATAACATTATCTTAAATCAAAATTATGCGTCTATCTTCCCACCGCGGTGCTAATGTAGTTAACATAAGCTATTAGCCAAGTTTTCTGAAGTTGGCTAACTTAACAGATGACACTGGTTGTTTTTTCGCGTTGGAATTTACGTTAATACACCACATATGACAACCAGTAATACATGAAACATTGTGCTTAGACGAGGCAGCTTTGTTTCAGTTTGATATAAAGCAGTTTGTGAACGTATAATAACATTAGCAACTCATCTTGCGCTACTACGTAGCTTCATTAACTTGCAACATAGCTAATGAGTTAGCAGGCTAACTAGCTAGCTAAACAACAGTAACAGGATGAGGATTTTATAGTCTTTATTACCGATGACACAGCCGAATGTTTTACCACCCAAACACATATCTGTACTCTTGGTTTGTCAAATAGCTTACCCATTGTGTCTTGTGTGGTTTTAGAGTATCAAGTCGTGAAGATATAAATCAGTTTTAAATCCTTTCTCTCTTCTTGCTAGCTTTCCAGAATTTGCTCTTGTAAGCAATATGTCTGCCGGAGATGGAAACGTCAAAATATAGCGCCGACTTCCTGCCACCAGAGGTCGCACCAGCCTCACAAGACATTCCTAGCATTTATCCAGCTTTAGTAAAAGCATTGTTATGTGATTTGCAACACCAGTCATACACTACAGCACATTCAGTGAGCAATTGAGGACTGGATTTATTTACATCTCAAACGGATATATTGACCAAAACAGCTATGCTGAACCATTTATCAGTTCATTCAACCTTAAAGTCCCATACTAGTTTTTAATTGAGGGCAAAGAGGACACATGATAATTTGAGGTACATTGCAGTCTTCTTCCAAAGTCACTTACTTACTTTTCCATTCACTTTGCATACCTTTTGACATATTTCATACCACTGTCTCTTGGATCTGCATATCTCCCTCTGGTTTTGGAAGCGCTGTGTGTGTGTATGTGTGAGAGAGACAGAGACAGAGAGAGAGAGAGAGAGAGCAGCCTTTGGTCCCGAGTGTTTTTCTCAAAGTGAATGTGACAGAGTAATACAGGTGGGGTGCATCCAGGGTCGATTTGCAGAGAGCATGTAGTGGTAAATTACTGCACTTTATTGCGATGCAGCATTGTGCTCTGACACGGCCCCCGAGGAGGCCTGCGGAGATGCACCAGGAAAAAACTTTAGGGGGCAATGTTGTACAAATAAAATACAAGTAACGGGACATTCGCTGCTGTCAGGCTCCTCTTTCCCCTATTAGCAAGGGTGTGGGAGGTCAAGTTAACCGCTGCAACACTGAGAGACTTTCCCATGATTACATTTCTTAGCAGACAAGAACAAATATTGTTCATGCTCTTACAGAGTAGCCACAGGCTCCGTATTGAGCCCCACGCAGCCAGCCATGAGGGTTGAGAATTTGCAGCTTTCAGCAGGTGTGCTGGCGCAGAGATGAATCAAAAGGCGCTGCTTGCCAGATAGCAGCTCTTCGCTGGTATCAAATAACACAAACACTCAGGACCAGGCATGGAGGCAACATTCGAATGCTCCCGGATCCTGTCTGCAGGGCTGTGACTGGGGCCCATCCAATCTGATTTCACAGGGGCCTCCTTTGTGAGTTCTTTACCTTTCTCATTTCTAGGCCTGCTGAAGCACATCATACAGCAACCTACACTTTGCAGAGCAGCAAAGGCTATCCATTAGTCAATGCCACAGAGTAAGGACTGCCTCTGTAATGGAATCATGAGAGCCAGTCGAGGGATGTAACTGAATGGTTTTACACTGAGGTAGGCAGTGCTTGATCACTTGTTGTAGTCTCCCACTCACCATCAGCTGCTAATGTAGATATAATAAACACAACAATCAATATCTTTTTTTCTGTCCCAATTCAAACTGCTGTAAATTAAAGAGAACAGCAGGTCTAAATTAAAAAAAAGGAAGATCTCTTTCCTAAAGACCTCATTAGTGACCATTGCCCGTCCGTACAGAGTCAGCAAAATTGAAAAACTGCACAGCATTTTCAACAAGCAAATTAACAATGCTGCCATGGCAAGACAAGAGTAACAACTAGATGTTGATTAAGTGCAATTTCATCAAAATCGTTTTTGAAAAAAAAAAAAAAAACAATAGATAATAAATCACACCACTGTTTCTTCAGCAGAAACTTCTTTGGCTGCCTTTTGTCCAGGTTTTGCTGTTCAAGGAAAAAATCAGCCACTTTTCAAATGGCTGTCCAATCAATGTTGATGGTAATTGTAGTCAACTGAAGCAGTTAATTCCTCAGTTTGTGCTGTATTGAAAGAGAAAGCTGAGTTTTCTGAGTTGTCCTGCTCTCACCTGTTCTTGCGGTGCATACATGTACCAGGATGCACTGCATCACAAAAAACAGTACTTGTCGGGTTTCCAAGGTGTTTATCTGTCACAATGGAATATTAATTTTGTTTAATATTTCATATTTTTCAATAATGGAGGGTTTTTTGTTCTGCCAGAGCCAGAAAATCCTCTCAAGGCAAACATGGCGCTGGCTCACTTGGAGTGTGAGGGGAAGACGAGGGGTAAACAGTTTGTAGTTCTTCCTGGAACCAGTGACGTCACTGGTTCCAGGAAGAACAAGAGATTTTGAAGCTGCATCCCAGAGGCGCAGAGAACATTGAAAAAAAATTGTTGGGTTTCATATTATATCCCTAATACAGATAGATAGAGATGAGGCTGAAAATTGGCGGAGTTGCCCTTTAATGTAATTCCTTTTCATTTGTGTGGAGACTACTTTATTAAGCAGAGAGCTTTCATGAGCAGATGAATGCCCTTTTTGCATCATGCACGTGGCTGTCTGTCCATGATAAAAACATCAAGAAGGACTCAGATCTCTGCAGGTGGATAACAAACAAACAAAAAAATAAAAATAAAAATCAGCTTCCCAGACAAATAAAATATGTAGCACAGGAAGAGGCTAACAACATCGGGGAGCATATTTGCAGGGTAAAACTCAATTATGAAGCGTCAAAAGCAGTTTAGTTTTGATCGTGCTTATTCGACTGCGCAAAACACAACCAGTTAAAACTGCTACTTAATTCAATTACATCCAATATGATAATGAGACCAGTCTGCTGAAATGTGAGTGTGGGGTTGGGCCGCCCGCCTGTGGAAGAGAGAACATCTGCAAGGCTGTGTGCTGATCTTTGTGTGAGAGTAATAAAGGGTGAGAGATAACGCCATGGGGAGGATAGTGTGTGCAGAGAGCACTGTGTCAGTGCATGTGGGACCTAAATGGAAAAGAAGAGATGTGTCTTTATAATATAGTCTCGAAAATCCATTCAGCGCTGTCCATCCCTAATGTTTTTTATCTGACGACAGTGGTCCTCTCTCTCTCTCTCTCTCTCTCTCTCTCTCTCTGTCTGTCTCCGTCTCTGTCTCTCTGGCTTTGTGACATCTACCAGGTGGCGGGGCCGATAAGTAAGATGCTGAGTAGGTGATTCTAGAAAATTCTTACGGATCATTCGATCATTCCTTGTGTGAGAGGGAGATTTGTGGGAACCATTTGAATACCAATGTAGCCTATAACTTTTGTCGCACAGGATAAAGGACTCAGAGAGACAAATGTGTCGCCGGGGATTCAAATCAGGGGCTAAAAATGACACTGTCACTGAAAGAATGTGGCAACCACTTTTCATTCGAGAAGGGTCGAGCTTATTGTGGGTTTTGTAAAAAAGGTGCGGATGCCTCAATTAAAGTGCGTCAGATCTTCAAATATACCTTTCTGATGTCGTAACCTGGGTTGGTGTGTTGTTCTACTCTCTCAAGAACTTGTTTTTTATTGTTCACACAAACATTTCCATCATCATAAGGAGAGACCGTCCAAAAGTGTGCTGGAGTATATCCCCAGTTTTATGATTCACCGTGTTGCAGTGGAAGACTTTTGTCCTGTCGCTGAGTCATTTGGAAAAGGTACAAACATGTTCGCCTTGGCTTGTTTCTTCAACAGGAAGACATTTTGGACAAATTAGTTACTTACAAGCAGACTGAACCCTTAAGTGCATCTCAGTTGAGTTTAGTTTAGTTTATCTAATTTATACAGGACAGTAAGCATAAACATTACTTGTTTGCAACAAACAAAAAGATGGGTGCAGCAGATTTAGCAAAAGAAAGCTAATTTCCATCTGTAGTCCTAACAGAAAATATAAACAAAATACACATTATCAAGCACACAGGACATCATTGAGATAACGTACCTAATTCCTAAAACATCATTCATTCAACGAAGACAATACAAAGTGCATGTCATAGTACACATTAGAAAAGTCCAGAGTCTCTGCTGTCTTAAAAACTCTGCTTTACCATAAAATGCAGGTTATTTGTAAAATATCAGACATAAGACAAAGACAGTACACAGAACATGCTGTAGTGTATAGTAAAATAATCTGTAGTCTCCAGAATCTCAAAACACAGCTTCACCAGAGTCGCCCAGATCTTAAGTCACTGCTTCACCTACAGTATTTAGGTACACATTAAAGTTAAAGGGCAAAATATTCTACCTTGATACACAGAAAATTGTCTGTTGAAACAAGTCTGTTAAGGTTCATTGGTCTTTTTTTCCCCCCATTTAAAGTTAATTTAAAAAAATCATTTTGTCAGGCTTCTGATTGGTCACAGTATGTGTGTGTCTTTGGGTTAGATGAGGAAGTTTGTCAGTTTCTTTTGGAGTTTTTTGTCTTTTATCTTTGTTGCTTTTTTACACTTTCTTTAAAGCATTTAGCCCTGATTAAATTTGTTCTATGAATAAAATTTATTTTAGAAATATTGTACATTTACTCAAGTACTGTTTACTTGAGAAGTCCCTTGTTATGCCACTTAATTATTTTCTTTATTGCAATTCAAAGAGAAAGATTATAGGCCTACGTCCATTTCACTTATTTTGTTCACTTACTTTTCAGACCCAGTAATTATATCTACCCCTAAATTAAAATTATTCTGTGCTTTTACAATAAAACTTTGCATGCAGAACTTTTAATGAAGCATTTTACGGTGTGGCATTGCTACTTTGAACTAAATAAAGAATCTTTTCTTTTCTTTTCTTTTAACATTAGCCCCTTTTACACGGCCCATTCAGTGCTGGTTTAATGTTCCTCTGATGCCTGGCTGGGTTTCCAAGTTGCACCACCAATAACCCGCTGTTGGAGGTGGCATCAGAGGCGAGTCAGAAGTGGAGTGTAATCACTTCTTTTATTGTTTGTGGTAGGGGGTGGATGTGTTGAGGGGACATGAATGCATAAATGTTTGGGAAAAGTCAAAAAGCTGATTTTTTTCTTTAACCTTTCTGTTAAACTTCGGTCTCAAACTCAGTCGTCTCAAAAAAAAAAAAAAAAATTGAGAGATGAGCAGACTCACTTAAAGTTTCACTTGATGCAGCACACAGCTGTGAAAGGGGAAAAAAATCCAGTTCAGGCAGCTGATCTGTGGAAACCTCACTGTCTTTTTTTTAAACATAAAACTTACACGTGTACACGCTGAAAATTGCCCACTGTGAACATGTAGCCTAGAGATTTTTGTACACATAATATTACACATGATTGTGAAGCATGTCGGGCATTTTTACACTTAAAGGAAATCAACAGAAGCAGCTCCGTACTAGATGGATTGACTGACTGTGTTATTGTTGTCACCGTTTTCTGATCGTTTTTACACAGTTTGATCGTTTATTTCACTGTTTCATGTCGGGCTTGTATCTAAACAGAGGAAGCTGATGCTGATTCTGTTAAACGTCTCACTGGTGATGTCTTCTTTGAATCCTCGACCCCGGCTTGTGTAAAAAATGACAGACTGACGTGGCTTAAAGATGCACTGCTGAGTTCTGTGTAAATAACATTAAATCAACAGAAGGCGGGTTATAAGCGAGCCTTCAACGTGGCGCTGAGGCGAGGTTTCTGTGTAAAAACGGCTACTGTCTTCATGCAAATGTCTCGTGTGCGACGCTGTCCTGCAGCGTGATCAATCAAGCGACCCAAAGCAGGTAAACACAGAGGGAACGTACAGAGGCAGCGTTTTCTCTTTAAAAAAAAAAAAAATTGCAACCCCTCAACTCAGGGCTGAGAGAATCTACAGATAAGAAGTGCCGCTCAAACACCAGTGCTCTGTGTTTTCTAAAATTAAATCTGTGTACCTAATTACTCATTGGACTCAGTCCTAATACAGACTCTGAGTAAAAATCTTTGGAGACCTCAAATTTCTACCTACACCCATCCTCCTCTGCATCCCAGTTTTTGTGCGGCACTTGTTTGCTGGATGGCTCATCAACCGAGACAAATTATCGTGTGAAATGGCGCAGCAATGTCACAGCGTGGGCTGAGTAATTCACCAGTCCGATGCCAAAGAGTGAGAGAGAGGTAGACACAGAGAAGAAGGGAGGAGGGGGGACAGTCTTGCATCAGAAAACACTTAGGGACGCCAGCAGAGCAGATGAAGCAAAGAGATCGATATGGCACAATTATTGTGCACACACTGTAATTGATGAACACGTGGCTCGGGAAGACTTCCCCTCGACTAAACCTTACAAGCCAATTTCAGCCCAATCGAACCTGCTCAATAAGGCCTATTAACTCAAAGTGCTTTTATTTACCTGCGAAATGCCTTGCCACTGGTGTTTTGGAGGACGTTTGTATCTTTATTTTTAAACTCTCTATAAGTAGCACACAGCAGCAAAGTGCTCTAAAGTCCTTGACTATCAAGGGAGATTCCACTGTGTCTATTCCTTTTCTATCGACAATAGAGCACATTCAGCTGTGCTGCCGTGTATAATCCCTGAAATACCAGCTCTCTCTCAACTCAACCTCTTGGCATGCTTCCTCTGCAGAAAATGTAACAGAGACATAAAAATAGTCCTCAAATTATTCAGCTTTGACTCCGGCTGGGATACTTTAATTAAAACCGTTTGATGTTTTCTCTCAAGCACTTTGAGTCCCTCCATGGCCGGCTCTGATGTAAGAATAGGACAGAAGTGACCATAAAGGTGATGTGTATGTCTGTGGATGTGTTGGAGCAACTAACTACCTCACTAGAGGGCTTTCACAGCCCCCCTGCGGCGGCCATAAATCCACCCTGTGATTGGAGAGAGGAGGTAATGAGGGGCCTGGTGCTCTATGCGGCCACACACACACCCACAGACATCCCAGCTCTCACACATTTCTCCGTAAATAACACCACCACCGACCCTGACAGCGGTCTGATCATCTTGGTCAGCCACAATCACCTACCCCCAGTAAATCTATCTAATTAACTCCGCAGCAGAAACCGAAGAGTCTCTCGTCCAGTCAATCCGTGGTCTCTGCAGCCTAATAGTTTCTGACAGGACACAAAATTAACTGAATAAAAATTAAAAGTCCTCTCACTTTGTGTTCCCGCTTTTCTCTACAGTATTAATTGTTGTTTTCAAAACGCGTTGGACACGTAGAATTGATGGCCGCAGAAAATGGCTCAGTTGAAGGCAGATAAATGGCTTCTCAGTTTACTTCAAAACACAAGCCCTGACAGCATGTCACTTAACTGGATGTATTCCTGTAATGTGCACAACGCCACGCCGCCTTTGCTTGTTTTTCAAGTGCTCCATTATTGATGTAACAGGCAGATTGAGTGGAAAACGGGAAAAACGGCACAGCGCGATGATAAGTGGATAAGCAAATTGCCTCGTGCCCTTTCGCAGGCCTGAAAAGTGCCTTTTTTGTTCTTTCTTCCCGACTCCTGCCGGTCTGAGCCCAACCTCCGCTGACCTTTTGCATGTAGCATCTGAGTAATTGAATGAGAACCTGGATAAAGTTAATTGGCTGTTTCCATGTACTTTGAAAGCTGCTGATAATTAATCAGAGAGAACAAAAGCCACTACATCACCACCTAATTATGGGTGAGCACTTGGCAGGCTCAACACACAGGATCCTCGTCGGAGTGTGTCCTCTTTTATCTGCCGCGTGTTTGTGTGTGTGCCATGTGAGCATTTGTTACCTGTAGCTCTGCCTTATTACATTTTGAACAAAAGGTTGTGATCACAGAAAGCAAAAGTTTTTGCTCCATATGTCAGGTACGTAGAATCGTTTCTCAAAATCAAATAATTATGGAGGGTCAGCAGATTTCTTCTCTGACTTTTATACAACAGCTATTGGGAAATGCACATTAGTTAAGGGCAAGATTTGCACACTTTCCCTCAGCCCTTGGTATTATGTCAAAACATATGTCCCGTGAGTGGCCACTTGAAGGGCAGGAGGGGTATATAAATTGAACAAATGGAACACACCTGCCCTTTGTGCGAGACCGGATGTGTGCCACTCAAAATATGTTAACAGTAATGGCGCATCCACGGGGAATTCTAATCTCATGTTAAATGGCTTTTCTCAGGTGTGAGCAATAACACGGAGAAATGAGTTGAAGTATCACAGACAAATAGATTTTGCAAGATTCTCTGTTTGTTTACTTACACTTGTAAACCGTCTGTCCTGCCGTTCTGTGGCACTTCTCCGACAGGAAACGACACAAAAATGCAATGCATTCTGGTCCAGGTTCGCATCTTGAGTGAACATCGGAGTTGACTCGATCCCTCAGCCCTTGAAGGGGGGGATCTCACGAAGTTCACTTGAGTTTAAGGAGTAATGGAATGGCACTTAAAATGGCTGTGGGGATTCCCCTGAGGGGGGAAGTGCCGAGGGGAAGTGAGGGTATGCTATGGGACTACTGGAACACAGGGTTGGAAGGGCATTGTGCTATGAAACTGTGATTCATCAGCTTGAAAAAGCAATTATCCAGTGAGCACCAAGGATGGCGAGCCACAAGCTCCCCCGGATATTTCTTGACAGACTAAGGTGTCTGTCAAGAAATATCCGACATTACAACAACAAATGCTCTGAATATTTTTGTAACACGCTGTGCACTGCGCTTTTCCTCACACATGGAAGCATTGGAAGTGGACTGGCTAAACAGATTCCTCTTAACAGACATCATTTTGACCCTTCATTGATTGCTGTTCGATTTCTTAGCTTTGGCTTTATTTTAGATCTACAACAAGTGTGTGAAGAAGTTTTTCTATTCACATTTTTCTCTCTGTGGCTATTTCTGCAATCCATTGCAAGTCAGAGGTCAGTAGTTCTGACTTTGTGTTACTGACTTCTAGTCAAAATGCGTTCCACTGTATTTTCCTGGGAAAACATGGATGCCCACAACAGACTGATGTTAACATGAGAGAGGTCTTTGAACTGTACATCTAATGAGGACCTATGTCAGTTACCACAGTGCCATTTGTGAAGACGTGAGACATGTTCAAAGGAGGGCTATGGAGTTACATGCAGGGTTTCATTTCAACCGAACCCTGCAGCGGCTGATCAACAGATTTGAGACGGGAGGAGTGGGCTAGACTGCATGCTCGAAAAGACTTCTATCAAGCATAAATCAACTGAATGGAAATTAAAATGTCTGTTAGAAAGCTGTCATAGGCTTGGGCAGGGGCTTCTGTGTGGGGTTCGCACGTTCTCCCCGTGTTTGTGTAGGTTTCCTCTCCCAGCAAAAACATGCATGTTAGGTCTATCTCCAGTCAGTTCCCTGCTCCTCAGGGGTGGGTTAAATGCAGAGACTGCAGATATCTCACTGTACACTGTATATGTGACCAATAACTTACCTTTACGTTTAAAGAACGTTTCACAACACAAACACTAGATAAAGACTGATAAAAAAAGGTGATAAAAGGAAATATCCTCGGCCAGAAGGATATTTCCGAAGTTTCCAACTTG
>JAPXVT010000009.1:24728434-24739938 GCA_029823135.1 Acanthurus reversus
TGATCTGATGTTTAGAAGTGCCATATTCAGTGTCCTGTGTGCAGTGAGGGAGGGTTGAGCAGGAGCTGTATGTGTCTGTATGGAAATAAGATTATTAAGATTAATGCCAGACATTGGTTTTGTGTGGTGATAATTAGTATGAACTCTGCCTGAAATAATGTCAGGGATTTGTGGGTTTTGGAGAAGACTGAATGGTCCAAGTCCAGTTGAGTTTGTGCTTCTGTTAAAAGCGGAACTAAAATCATATGGACTGGGACCAGAGGGGCATCAATCAGTGGTGGACGGGTTGGCAGGTGTTGGCTTGAAGCGAGTGTGTTGCATGCCGTATGTAAAACTTGCGGACAGCAGGCGGCTGCCAGCTTTACTCAGATGTAGCCCGTCAGCCCCGAAAAGATGCTGCCTATCCCAGAAGGCATCAAAGTTGTTAATGAAACCCACACCGTGGGAGCTACACACGGAGGAGAGCCAGGTGCTGAGGCTGAGCAGTCTTCTAAAATGCCCCATCCCTCGGTCAGAGGTGGGGGTGGGGCCAGAAAACTAAACATTAAGTGAGGACCGTTTGGCAATTTTAAAAAGGTGGAGAAAATCCCGTTTTAAAGCTCTGCTGTTTAGGAATGTCATTGGTACGTGCGTGGATGATGAGCCTTTCAGCCTCCAGATAGGATTTAACGATGTCTGGGATTTTTTTGGTTATATCCATAATGGTGGTGCCAGGGAAGGACGGCGTTAGGGCCCCCCTCCATTGCACATTCCTCACTATGGAGTCCCCGATGATGAGGGTCAACATGGGAGCCGTCTCGTGGTGTGGAGGGGGCTGTGTAGCTGTCTCCATGGCGACATGATCATATTGTGAAGATGGAGACAAGCGTCTCTGTCGGATCCTGGGGCGCTGGTCCAAGTGAGCCGTAGGAGCCGGGATGTCAGCTGGCACCGGGTCACAGATGGGGGATGGCTGACCAAAGTTGGAGTTGGAGCCACCTGGGAGTGGTGGGAATTCCTCCTCGTTCAGGATGTTGTACCTGTTGCTCAGTTTGAGAGCACAGGCAGGTGGACGACGCAGTAGTGACTGTTTCCCCTGGTTGTGAACTGTAGTCCAGGGAAGCTCTGCTGGAGTGGAGCTAATCGGTCTCTTCGGCTTAGCTCCCTGAAGAAGCCAGCGCCCTTCAGCTGATTGTTGAGCCACCGGGATAGTAGAGTCAAGCTCCGGGTCCTCTTCAGCGGTGGCTCTAGCAGCTGCTCCCACCATGACAACAGAGTTTTCCTGAGTTTTGTACAGGACGGAGAGCAATTTGTGCAGGTCGAGGATGGTCTCAGACATAAAACAATGCGATAATTCAGGTGCAAGGAGTTTAAAACTGGGGATTTACGGTCCCGATAGTAGCGATTCAATGTTGCTTCATAAGCATGTCAATAAAGTTGTCAAAGTCAATAGATTCAACTCCGGGTTAGGCTTCAGAAATCATATAAAATCTTTAAAAGTCAAAGTTTCTGGGGAGAGCTTCTCTCATGACCACCATGTCCTGCTTGCTCCACTGCTCAGGTCCAAGGAGACAGAGAAGGAATAAAGAAACTTATCATTTTTTTTAACCTAAAATAATATTTTGACAAAATAAAATTGCCATTTAAAGACCAAGTATAAGCTGCAGCCAAAGAGGCAGACAGCTGCTGTGCTGATTATGCATTATTCTGACTGTCCCCTTTTTTAAAAAATCATTGGTAAAATACAAGATAATTTACAACTTATGGAGAAGGAGTGAAATTCAATAAGTTTGTACTTCTTCTTACTCCTTTTCGATTATGTAGATTAAATAACTGAGTGTTTGATTTTTTTATTTTTAGTTTGATCATTTTTCTCATCACTGTTAGCACAAAATATTTTTTCTGTTTTTCACGTGTTTATATTAACATTTCTCTTTTTAATTTACATGTTCAAAATAAATTTTTCAAATCAAATTATCTTACTTCCCTATGTGTGAGAGCAGCTGTAACATCAATCAATTACTCCTTAGGGATCAATAAAGTTGTCTGATTATGACGCATCGCCATTATTTCACCACCGGGAGTCATCTTTACATCTCAATTGGCAATGCTCACAATTCACTCAGCAGGTTGTGAAAGGAATGCAGGCTATGAAGTTGGCATTAGCTTACCAATGACAATGTTTAGGTCTCTGCAATCCCTTGCATTGGTGGTCTCGTCCACAAACATGGAAAACTTTTTCCCCTGGATCCTCTGTAACACAGCAGAGATATGTTGCTCAAACACCCAGGGCAGGGGAATCGGCAGCTAACATTTTCAGGTAGTGCTCCTCCCTGTTTGCAGTGCTTTACTGGAAAAGGATGTAGCTTTGCTAGTTTTTCCAAGGGGATGATGGCCTCAGCGCACACAGCCCCAAAATCCTGAACAAACTCTTGTCTTATATCTGCTGTGTTTGTGTTGCCCCCTCAAGCAGACGTCTCGCTTCTTTTTAGCAACTTTAATTGCCCTCGGTTATTCTCAATTTTCTCCTCACAAAAACACACACAGTCACCCAACGGCTTCTTTTTTACTACAACTGCTACAACGTATACATTAACTGACAAACACATTCAGCATGACAACAACATAGCAACAAGGTTGCAACATTCGGTGCGGCGCTGACGTCACCACAATATTTACATGGGGTCTCAACACCCTCCCCCACTAAATAAAATGTTGTCAAACATTTCCTTAATCTCTCAACGATTAAACATTTAGTGAAAAGGTAAGTAGACAGGTAGGTATGATACACAACACATTTTTCTTTTACAGAATTACAAGGTTATACTAGTAGTCCATTTCATTGTTTTCTTCCTTTGTCAAAGTCTCTCATGGCCACAGTACAGGACCAAATGTTCATAGTCCATGAGTGCTGAAGGGTGCATAGTCCATAGAAGCATTGGTGGGCCCCCCAAATCTTCACAAATGGGACAAGGAAATTACCATCTACACCCAGAATTGTGTGTTTACACATTTCATAGCCATGTACCGTATTCAGTAGATCTATTGTGTTCTAACTTTCACATCTCTCTTTACAGTATGTACCACACTACTGACTTAAATCCAAAATACTAGTATAATAACCCATATTTTCTGAACTTATTATTTAAATAAATGTTCAGATTAACTGTTATTCTTTTCTGTAATGTGTGTGTTTCAATTACTATATCCTCATAACTTGTGTAGAAAATCACTAATGAACTTATTAAATTGTGTGTGTGTATATCTCTATTCATGACCAGGAAGGATATGTGGAGGATAGTCTGGTTGGCAGGTCGTGGTTGGTCTCAGAAGGCTCTTTCACCATGACAGGATAAGTCTTCAACTCTTGGAACGTCGGCTGGCCAAGCTGGTCATAGGTGTAGATACGCCTGGGTTGTCGAACTCTCTTTGGCCTTCCTGCCCATGTTGCAGTATCACTCTGCTCGTCCTCAGAATTCACAGCTGGAGCGTTACTCTTTCCCTCTTTGCCATGTGTCTCCTCCACATGTTCCTCTTCCAAGTGTTCCTCAGGTCTGAACGCACCCTCATGTCTGTTTCTGGCCATGTCACTCCTGGGGTAGAACTCATCTGCTTCTGCATTGAGGGACACATCCACATGTCTTACTGCTGTCCATATTTGATGTTCATCTTCACTTGAACTGTCTGAGTCAGCTGGGTAAGTGTCATGCTTGGCTCTGTGTTGTCTCTGTGTTCTCTGCCTTGTCTTGTACCCACTGTTTTTCTCTTTCAGGTTGGATTCAGTCACCTCTGGCTCTTCAACCAGATAAGGGCATGGCAGGAGGAGGTTTCGGTGTAATACACGTCTTCTCCCAGTTCCTTGCAACGGCTCAACCACATACACTGGGCTATCAGGGCCTCTCCTTTCCTTGACAACATAGATCATGTCTTCCCAGTAGCTGCGGAGTTTTCCTGTGCCACCTCTGGGTGTGAGGTTTCTCACCAGGACGTGGTCACCTGGCTCAAGTGTGGAGCTCCATGCACGTTGATTGTAGGATTTCTGTCCCCTCTTTGCACTTTTTCTCATATTCTGTCTTGCAATTGCATAGGCATCTTGCATGACTTCTCTCCATTTCTCTGCATAGCCCGTCTGTGACTGATTTCTCTCCTCTTCTGGACTGGGGAACATCAGGTCCACTGGTAGTGTTGGTTCACGGCCGAACAGAAGGAAGAATGGAGAGAATCCTGTCGCTTCATGCACAGTGGAGTTATAGGCATGGACCACTTTGTTTAGATGCTCTTTCCACCGGGACTTCTGAGATTCCTCCAGTGTACGCAGCATTCCAAGCAGTGTCCTATTGAAACGCTCTGCAGGATTTGCTTGTGGATGATATGGGGAAGTGCGAGAGTGACGAATACCACAGTAGTCTTGGAGCTTGCGAAAGAGAGTGTTTTCAAACTCTTTTCCCTGGTCATGGTGTATCTTGGATGGGAAACCAAAGCGCATGATGAAGTCATCAAAAAGTTTTTTGGCTGCGGTCTTCCCAGACTTGTCTCTTGTTGCATATGCCTGAGCGTATTTAGTAAAATGGTCAACAACTACCAGTATGTACTCCTCACCTCCCTTACACTTGTCTAAATGTAAGTAGTCAATGCATATCATCTCAAATGGTGCAGAAGTTTCTATACTCTGTATAGCTGTTCTGGTTATCCTGTTTGGTTTCTTTCTCTTGATGCAGCGACAGACTTTGGTGACATAGTGTCCCATTTCCTGTCTCATCTTGGGCCAGAAGAAGCGTTGTCTCGCCAGAGCCACCATCCTGTCTGCACCTAAGTGTCCCATTTCCTCGTGTAGGTGTTTGTATATGACTGGTTTCAGAGACTCAGGTACAATCAGTTGCTTTCTCGTCGCAGTCACTCTTCGGAGGATGTTACCACTATCTATCTGTAGATGGGGCCACTCCCTGAGAAGCTGTCGGACTCCTTCATTCTCTGCCAGCTTGTCTTTATGCTTCAGGTGGACATATGTTTTTTTCAAAGTCACAACTCTGTTTATTATTGGGTCTGCATTTTGAGCTGCTCTTATGTCATCAGCTGTAAGAGGCTGGATTGGCTCTGAGATGTTGTATCCTTCTGGCAGTGCATCTTCATTACAGGTAACAGCAGAGATCCAATTCACTTCTCCTGTTCTGTCTATGTCCAGGGCTTCCCCAATGCATTTGATTGTTTCCTGTTGGCATTCCTCAGTGCATTCTTGCATCACATCCTCAATGGTTTTTGGTCTGCGTGACAGGAAGTCTGCATCTCTATTGGCTGTTCCAGGTCTGTATTTCAATGTGAACCTGTAATCTGCTAACTCTGCCACCCAGCGGTGTCCAGCTGCGTTCAGTTTTGCTGACTTGGTGACATAGGTCAGGGGATTATTGTCACTGTAAACAGTGAAGTGAGGAGCATGGAAAAGATAGTCCCGAAACCGCTCTGTTATAGCCCATTTCAGTGCCAGGAATTCCAATTTGCCAGAATGTAATTTGTAATTTCTTTCTGCTGTTGTCAGGGTCCTTGATCCATATCCAATCACTCTGAGAACACTCTCCTGACGCTGGTACAAGACTGCACCCAGACCATCTTCAGAGGCATCCACATGAAGCACGAAGGGTTTCTCTAGATCAGGGTATGCCATGACTGGTGGGTTTGTCAGCTGATCTACAATTCTGCTCAGTATCTCTTGATGGAGCGCTGTCCACTGAACTGGATGAGAAGGTGGTAATTGAGCAGATGTGCGACTAAGCTCCTTTTTCTTTTGGCCTTGCTTGACCTCAGACTTGGGTTTTGCTAATAGCTCATAAAGGGGCTTGGCTGTCCTAGAGAAATCTGGTATGTAAGCTCTGTAGTAGCTGAGGAACCCCATTAGTTTTCTCACTTCTCGCACTGTGGCTGGTGCTTCATGCTTCAGAGCTTGAACTGCCTCTGCTTCTTTGGGGTTCATCTTGTAACCCTCTGCAGAGATAACTCGACCTACATAACAGACTTCACTTTTGAAAAAATCACATTTTTTTGGCCTCAGTTTTATGCCACACTCTTGTTGTCGTCTAAGTACTCGTCTCACATTTTGCAGGTGTTGGTCGAAGTTGGAGCTGAAGACTAATACATCATCCAAATATGGGACACATACCTCGTCTCTGAGATCTCTCAGGCATCCCTCCATGTAGCGTTGGAAACAGGCTGGGGCGTTAGTGAGTCCAAAAGGGATCCTCACCCATTCATACAGTCCCCATGGTGTTATGAACGCGGTGCAGGGTCTGCTTTTCTCACTCATGAAGCCTTGATGGTATGCTTTTCCCTGGTCCAACACTGTGAACCAGGAGTTGCCTCCCAGGTTGTCCAGGATCTCCTGTATCCTCGGGATGGGATGGCGGTCAGGCTGTGTTTTCTCATTCAGTTGCCTGTAGTCGATACACAGCCGCAGACTTCCATCTTTCTTCCTGACACATACTACAGGTGAAGAATATGAGGAGCAGGACGTCTGGATCCAGCCTCGGTGAAGGAGGTCCTGTATGTGTGTTTTTACTTCCTGATAGAGATGTTTCGGGATTGCATTGTATGTTTTCTGGACAGGCACATTGTCTTTTAGCTGTATATCCATTTCCAAATCTCTAATGCACCCTGTATCCCAGTCATCCTTTGCAAAAACATCACATTCCTCCCTGAGCATTTGTTTTACCTTCTGTCGCTGGTCTTCTGACAGATGGCTCAGGTCCACAGGCGGATCCCAGGGTTCACCTTGTGGCTCCCCATTAAACTGCTGTGCAAGTGTGGCAGCACTGCTGTCTAACACTTGAGTTGTCTGATCCACAGCTGACTTCTCCTGCAATGGGTAGACAGCAACAACACTGTGCAACCAGCCAATTGTGGTGCGGCTGCTAAGCACAATATCATTATTCGTCATATTTTCAACAGTCACTTCAATTTTACTATTATCTTCTGGAGGAGGCTTAATCAATTGATCTCTGATGGCCAGGCCAGGTGGCCATGGTGCTTCAGGGTTTGGCTCGAACACTAGTTGTGTTGCACTCGCCACACTCTTGTTTAGCCGACCACACTGCACAATCATTGCTTTGTTCCTTGGGATGGTCACTGGCTGTCTGCCTACTCGGACTAAGTGGGGCTGGTTTTCAGGATTCTGCTTTTTCAGTACATTTAGCACAGCTCTTGCAGTTTTGTGGCCTACCTCTAGGGCTGAACACAGTCTCTTAACCATATGACCAGAGGGGATGCAGTCTTCACATGTGTCATTGGTCAGGGCTAGTTCCTCAATCACATTAAAGCCAATGATTGGACGTTCAATGTCAGTGTTGGCCACCAGGATGGGTACTAGGACAGGCTTATCACTCATTCCAGCAACAGCATCTTTGGACAAAGTGACTTCAATTTCCATCCATCCCTTATATGGAATGTCAGTTCCATTTGCAGCTGAAAGTTCTAATGATCCCTCTTCAAGCAGCTCAGTCACTGGTCTTACTTCCACATCTGGTAGGTATTCTGTTTTCCAGTTAGTTCCCACAATTGATACCTGTGAACCAGTGTCCCACAGTATCGTGGTGTCAACTCCTCCTAAGGAGGCTCGAACTAGACACCTCTTCCCCACCAGTTTTGCTGTTTGCAGCTGTTTACCAGTGAGAGGCGCTCTGAGACTGAAAAGTTCTGCTCTCTCTGCTCTTTCAGCGGGATATTGTCGGATTTCAATTTTACTGGTACTGGCTGTGATATTTTTCTTCCTGCACCCAGATGCCCAGTGTTCTTCACTGCCACACTTGTAACAGTGGTCACATCTCCCATTAGGATTAGACTGTCGACATTTCCAACATTGTCTACTGTTGACAGTTTTAGACTGTGGTTTGTCTTTTCGGTTAGACTCTTCACTGACTCTCTTTTGTTGAAATTGGGACTGTGGGGTCTGCTGAAGACTTGCAATGTGTGTCGTGAGATTCTGAATCGCTTCACATATTGCTTTGTTCCCTTGATCGACCTTTTCCATGAGTGTGTCACGCTTGTTTGTCTCACCACCTTTGTTTTTGCTTGGTTTGGGCACTTGTTCGGTTTGTTCATTCTCTTCACCAATTGCAGCCACTCTAATCACTTTGGCTTTTGATATGGCTGACAACTTGGCCTTTCTTTCCATTTCCTGACTGTATGCAACTGTCATCTTCTCCAGCAGGACTTCATCTGTTACTTTGGGATTTTGTAAATATGGCTTTATGTCTGTTCTAATGGCATCATCCTGAAGACCTGTCATAATTGTTTGAAGGAACTGATTTTGGATAAGTTCAGGACTGTATTTCAAACCAGACTTTGCTCTATCTGAAGCAAGGAGAATTTGCTGTCTCAGATCCATTGCTCGCATCAAAAACTGTATGGGTGTTTCTTTGGACTCTTGAGCTGCACGTGTCAGGGAGTGATACAGCTCTGTTGCATCTTTTTCAATGTAATGAGTCCGGAGAATTTGTCTGAGAGCTTGCAGTGTCAAATCTATTCTACTCTCCAAATAACTCTTCAATTTTGTTCCCGGAGCTATTGCTTGAATCACTGCTTCCACAATTTCCCCTTCATCATATCCTTTCTTTTGTGCTCTTTGAATTTGTCTCTCCAAACTTGAGTAGGTTAATTTGTCCTTCTGATTTGGTTCGCCAATTTGTCCAGTTATTTTTAACTCTCTTCTGTAAAGCGGATGGGCAAAAGACACATTTTGACTGGTTGCTGCCGCTGTTGCATTCAATGGACCACCTTCGTTTTGTCCCACTGTAGTTTCGGATGCTGTTTCATGTTTGTCCACAGGGTGGTGCTCTGGGACTGCGTTTTCAGGCGAAAGTTCATTACAGTCCTCCAGTTTCACTTTTAATTCGTTAATTAGATCATTAAGACCCAGCAAAACAGACATGCCTTCATCCTCCTGAGAGGTGAGATCCTTTCCTTCGACATGTTGGAGAATAAGCCTTCTCAACTTGCGAGGTAAGTCTCTGTCTCTTTTATCAACTTCAAGACTAAGTGCTGAACACACGGTATTTAACTCCGGTGTTTTCAGTGTCAGTAACTTTTCTTCTATCTCTGCCACAATCATTTCCCACTCTGGCGACATCTGTTGCAGTTCCGACATGATGAAGAAAACGTTTACCTCCGCCGTTACCGGCTTGAAGTCTGTAGCTTCCGTTAGCGTTAGCTGCTTGTGCTAGCTCTTTCGTCGTCTCGTTCGTGTTGAAGAGAAATCTCAACCGGGCGGAAACACCAAGTTTATGTTGCCCCCTCAAGCAGACGTCTCGCTTCTTTTTAGCAACTTTAATTGCCCTCGGTCATTCTCATTTTTCTCCTCACAATACACACACACCCAGGCGGAACAGAACACATACACAGTTCCCCAACGGCTCTTTTTTTTTTTCTACAACGGCTACAACGTATACATTAACTGACAAACACATTCAGCATGACAACAACATAGCAACAAGGTTGCAACATTCGGTGCAGCGCTGACGTCACCACAATATTTACATGGGGTCTCAACACCGATAAAAGCATCCATTTGCTCCCTGCAAGTCCTATAGCAGGTGTGTAGCTGGTCTGCTTGCTCCATTGCTCAGACCACAAACCTTCGGAGGATCTGTTTGTACTGCACAGCCGTAGAGCAAAGGAACATAATGTAAAAGTAACTGGTGCAAAACAACTTCGAAAAGCTGTTGTAGTCACATCGGTTTTAGACCCTACTCTTTCATGTCCTTTTATGGTTTGTGAGGTTCATGTTGTAAAGAAGACTTGCCACTATCAGATCTTACATTGCTGGGCCTAACTGGAAGACGTCTGTATTCAAATGTCAGTAATATTACAATGTACTGTATGCATTTGTGTTGTAGGAGCAGATTTAAAAAAAAAAAAACAAGCAGGAGAACAGACCAAAGACTAATTCAATTTACAAAGTGATCAGCTTGGATCATGGAGGCAGCTGCAGACCTTTTGAACTTGTGTGCTTTTATATCTTGCAACATGACCAGCATAAACAGTCACAAACATCCTGGGTGAAAGTTGCCTTAAACAAGGCAAACAAAACAGAAGACACGCATTGCAAAACATTTTGCAATGAACCAAAAATCTAAAGTTGAGGTAGTTTGGGTATTTGGCCAGGAAACACAAAATGTCTTTCTGAGTTTTGTTTTCAACTATTCCTACTTGGCTGAAAGATGTCAGCCTCAAAGTAAACTGTTTAAAACTACAGGACTGAAATTATTACAGGGCTGAGGTAGAGAATCAATTCTCCTGAAAATGATATCACTGGCTTTTTTGGTTTGTTTATTCAAAGTCGGGGGTCAACTATCTACTTAGAATGTGTTGGTGAGTGTGCAATTACTGTGATGTGCTCCACAGAGGCTTTTCTGTCTGTTGCTGTAAATGACTGGGCATATGAGACCACCATCAAAAAATAAACACCTAGTTAGTCTGTAATAAGATTTTTACAAGCTATGTTCGACATGTGACTGGAGAGCAAATCACCCACTCTGCCTTTCACGAAGCTCTTAAATAACTTCTCTGTCTTCAGTGTTGACAACAACACACTAATGAATGACTAAAATCACTTCTATATTTTTCATCCATTGTTTTAAATCAATTTCCTAAAGAACCTAAAAATATTCCTGGTTTTTACCCATATCATACCAAAGTAACATCTATAGCTTTATTAACAATACTAATTATATTTTCATGGGCAATGTAGTAGGCATAGACCAAAACCTTTGTACATATATTCTGCATTCACAGAAGAAAGCAGAAAGTAGGGTATATTTTTTGTATCATTTCCACCAAGGACTGTGAAACAGATAGGGCTGGTCGGGCCTGAGTCCGACCTACTTTTGAACATCAAACATGTAAAATAAAGAGATAAATAAATGATTATTAATAAAAATCCAAGGTTGAGTTATTTGATAGCCACTCTCACACTCTGCAGCCTATCAGAAAGCAATATTCTGTTATCTAAGAATGTATTGGCTGATTGTGTTATGACTTGTGACCCGTGACCCCACAGTTAGCATTGACCAACCTGTCACTTCATTAGCTTTGTTAGCCTCTAACTTTTTCACAAATGAAACATTGAAAAATAACAGAATTTTCCGGGGCAAAGCCAGCTAAAGTTGGAAAGGGGACTAGTGTCACTGCAGCCGACATGAGCTCACATCTGCTGCTGCTCCACACAGTCAGACTGCTAATGTTCCGGAGAACAAAAGCCCCGTGGCTTCGACTAGCCACACGTCCGTTAATCTTACCTGGGACTCAGCCACACCGCCTTCCATCGCACTGGAGCCTCCAACTTTCAGCTCTTTTCCCCCAGAAGCGCTGAGTTTGATGCTTCTTTTTAAGTTGTAGGCTCTTAAGTATGCTTGTTGTAAGATTATAAATATTGTTTTACAGGCGGGTGAATGGCGGGGGGTGGTGCAGTGTTGATGGGCCCGGCCCATTTGAGATGCATTCCGCAGTTCAAGATTTCCACTTCTACAGAGATTACACATCAC
>JAPXVT010000009.1:24757581-24769416 GCA_029823135.1 Acanthurus reversus
GTGATAAATGCAACAGTGTTGCAACTTTCAGCCCCCCAAGCGAACCGAGTCCGCTTGGTTAGGTGTGAAAGCGACCTTAGTTGTAAATTAAAATGGTGGAGCAACAATTAGCCTATAGCTTTTTAATGTTTGAAAATGTGACCTAATACCATTTTAGTCAGGCTAATTATACTAATTATACAGAGACCAGAAAATTGTATCTCATCACTCCAATTTTTAGTTATTTATACCTCATTTGCCAAATTTTGATGTTTATTTATAGTGACTTTGTATGACCAGGTGGCAAGAAAGCTTAATGCCCCCATTTTGAAGGTACAAGATCTGGTTGAGCTGATGTTGTGCCTCATCAGTCCGTTTGGTAGCCACACATCTTTCTCATGGATGGATTTACAGCCTGAACTAAATGTGCTTGTTACCGGGGTTTCCTTAGCAAATTGGCAAGGAATGTAAAAAATGTGCATGGCACAATATCCTTCAATCTCAGCGGTACAAACAGAACCTGCACCTTATGCGCTGAACAGGCACCTCATGCTTATTCCATCTATAATTTATATCAAAGAAGGCTTAAAGGTCACAAGTGAATATGTTTGTTCTACAGCTCACCAATAAAATACTTCATGCTCACGTTCCACCGTGTGAATATGCTGTCGGCCCAATATGAAAAAGGACATTTCAACCATGCATAACTAAAAGCTCTTGGAATAAGCAGTGTAGTGATAGTTTAAATCGTGAGATAATGTAGTTACATCACTTTTTGCTGTCTATAAATAACTGATCGGCCTGCAGGAAAAATCACTTTATCTACAAACCAACCAACCAACCAGCCCCCACCCTCCCAAAATCCTCTCTGCTTGCCATAAATAATAAATCAGCCTGTCATGGGAGCCATTGGCTGTATGGGCCTGATTCATCAGAGCTCACGCGATCCAGATATACCACTGTCCTGTGAGAATGGGTTAAAGCCAACGTGATGATGAAAAGCACAGAGTTCAGTAGTTCATATGGCCTTTCTTTGGATATGGGTCAAAAGTACTCAGGAGTTTAGTTTAATGTTTATTGAATGGACATTGCTTAAAAAAAAAAAAAAAAAAAAGCAGAACGTGTCATTGTTCTGCTGTACAAACCAGCACAACATTAAAACTCTTTATGTTAAAAAAACGTTGAACATTATAAGCTCCACAAAGGTTTTGTTAAATACAAGGTTATTCTTCTGGATTGTTGGACAGGTACCATGTTATTTACTTAGTGTATGTTTTTGTTTTCACTCGATAATGGAATGTAGCTAAACTGTGAAATGCACCCCACTGCACCATGAAGGCACAGAGGAATTCAAATCTGAGGGTGAAACAGGTATTGTTGTCTTTCTGTGGAAATGTCTTGTGGCTTCGATGAAACTGCATAGCCCAGCAGAAGCCACAGTCGTTCTGCTCACGTGATGCTGAGGTAAACTCGCTCTTCCTGTATATGTTGTCAATGTTCTGGTGTGTTAACCAGTCTATTCAGTTGTGTTGTTATGCGTACAGTAAAAACACAAACATGGCACACAGGGGATGCAAGAAAGCCACAGCTGTTTGTGTCATTGCTGCACACTGTGGACCTGAAACCCTAAGTGGCACGTACTTATTCGTAGTCCCTCACTTCTCTAAATCCCCGTCCTGTTCTCTCTCTTTCATTTTCTATCACTCCCATCTCTGTTTTCACCTTTGAAAGGCACGTCATCATAGCTGTTAATCCAGTGGGATTGAGTAATGGGTGTTTGGAAAATGTTAACACCTAAAAGCACTGAAGGCTGTGCAAAATCTAGCAAGAAAACAAATATCAAATTCCAGAAACGTCTGGCTAGAGTTAAAACCAAATAAACTAAACAGTAAAAACTATACATGGGGGATATTGAAAGTTTTTTGTTATTTTGATCATTCTGTTGTTTATTTTTTTTCCAGGAATCTACCCTCTTTGATATAAATGGTTTGGATAAAATATTCAAACACTTGTGAGTGTAAAGCAAAACAGTTCACACACAGCAGGACAAACTGCAGCCTCAGAAAACAACCCTAAATCTGAATTATCTCCTGTCTTTTTTTTTTAAAACAAAAAATAACATAACATGTATGAATGTGAGAATTTTTGCTAGATTAGTTCTAACCAGCGTTGCTTTTAACATGACAACAAGTGTAGGTTGCAGGAAAGAGTTTTAAGTAATATCTTTTGTGTTTTATGACACAGCCTAATGGATTTGAATGTGACCGGAACTGCAACACTGAAGAACAACTTAATACAAAGGAAATACAGCTGCTGTTTACACTGTAGGGTTTAAAAATGTTGTTTCTTGTGATTTTACAAAAAGCGTAAAGTTAATACCTTATATGGGCAGTTGAGTGGAGATCTGGTCCTTCACTCACCCAAGGCTGATTTGACCGTCGTCAGCTGATAAACATTGCTGCATCTTCACATCTCTTATTATTCTGAGCATTTATTCAGCCAAGATGTTGCAGTTTGGGGTCGACTTGTTTGTAAAAGAGATCCAGACATTCAGAATCAAAGCAGAGAGATCCCCCCCCCCAATCAAGGCCAGGTGAGAATATTTTACATTTTTTATAAAGCATGTGAAAAGGCCAGCTTTGGTGAAATGCAAGAAAGAGAATCTCAATCATCAAATCCAAAACCAAGTGTCAATGGAGTCTTGAAGAATTGATTCGCAAATATAGACATGAGACGTCCAAATTTATAAGTCAGTGATTTAAAAACATAGGTTTGACCAATGAGACTTAAACATTGCTCATTCAAAAAAATAAATGAGTTGAGATAAGGATATTTCCTGTTTATTTTTAATTCAGTTATGTTTCAGACATTTACCCAAAATGTTACATCACACCGCATTTTAGTTTTTAGTTTGGTTTGATTTAAATACAAGAACTTTGGTAGTAAAGGACCTGTCTATGGTCTTTTTACTGCCGTATTTTGGTTTGAAACTGTTAGATTTTCATAATTCATGAAAAACTTTCAGGTACCCGGAACCATAACAAAATTGATATATTTAAGTGACAGCCTCTTAGTCCAACACACACACTCACGCACACACACACACACACACACACACACACACGCACACACAGTACATTATCTAAAGTAAACGCAGTGTGACTGTTGCAGGAAATAAAGCCACACCTGCTTTGTTGTTTCAGTCTGAGTCACAGCAGGAGCTCATTAATTTCTTTTGTTTGTGTGTTTGTGTAGTATTTGTGTATAACGATACTCAGTAGCCCTTCACTGAGTACATAGACATTTATTTGTAGTATCACCTGAGTTGCTGAGTAGCCTGTAATAATTCAGTGTGAAAGAGTCAACAAAAACCTCTGTGTGCTTGAAATGTGCAGTAGTTTTTGTCTGACGCTGATTAAGGGACACACTGACAATTAACAACTCTGAAGTAGCCACTAACAGTACGGTGGAGTAATGTACATATACCTACATATTGTAAAAAGAAATCTACTTTTTCATGACTTTTTAAAAATGGGAAGAATATATACACATCATTTACTTTATTTCCTTTAAAGCGGAAGTTTGCTTTTCTGCACATTAGGCTTATAATAAGGATATTTACAATTGTATACGATGTTCTACAGCATTATTAGAACAACCGACGCAGTCCTGAGAGCTGGAGCTCGTTGCTGACGTCACCGCTGTCTGAAAACAACAGAGGTGCATAGGCACAATTTAAAAAAAAAACTCACAATAAAAGACGAGAAACTCACCAAATGTTTTGTGGTGTCCTCTCATGTACCGACACTAAAACACAAAGTTAAAGGTGGAGTCAGAAGGATTTTACTAAAAAATAAAACATATACAAAAGTGATGCTGCTCAATCATCACTTCTGGGCCTCTGTATATGTGTGGTGGTGACTGTGTACGGAGACACAGCGCCCTCTGCCTGTATTTGGATGTTTTTGCTGACTCAGGACCTGCCCGGGACGAGTTACTGTAAATAACGATGTAGACGCGCAATCAGTTTTTAAATAACAATAGTGTGAGAGCACTGCGGAGCACAGCTACTGGATGCTGTCCAGACTGAAGAAAGTTACGAATGTGGACGTAGCGCAAAGAAAAGGAAATACAGCCCTAGTGAGCAAGCGGATAAAACTTGTTCCAGAGCGAGAGTGAGTCTCAGTTTGGCTTTCAGCCGTTCTGGAGCACTGAAAGAGAGGCTGGGGAAGAGCGATGCAGAGTTGGGCTACTTTGTGATGGGCAGGTAGGTGCTAAACACTGGCCGTTAGCTTGTTATCTTACTAAATTATCGACTTCTCCATTTAACAAATTAAATATTCCAATGTAGCTTGCTGTGTAACATTTGGTGAGTGGTACAGCAGTATATGTTGTACACGCTAAGTTATGATACTTCAGGTGCGTTGAGCCGGGAGGAGGGGGCCAGTTTGAATGTTGTGTTTACAAATGGCAATGAACGAATGCTGCTGACTCCACCTTTAAAGAAAAAAAGAGTAAGAACAGGATTTAAACACTAGGGAAGCATCAGGAATGGTCCTCGCTGTAAAAGAAAAGATTAATAGATGCATTAAGTGGACTCGTTTCTGTAATAAAAGCAGTGCATAGTTAGATCTCTTCCTTGGCCTATAAATATTAAGATTCTTCGCTAAAAAGATCAAAGTAACATTTTTTTCTTTCTTCTATAAATTTTCCTCCCTTGTGTCTTCTTTCTTTTTAATATCCCACCAAGGCTGGAAAACAAAACAATCAGTGTCTCACATTACAAAACACAGACGTATCAACTGTCTAACTCTCACCCTCTAAGTTGCCCTGTCCTGCTCTCACACTCTCACACACTCACACACACACACACACACACACACACACACACACACGCTACGTCATCTTCACCTCTACCGTATCGTCCTTGGGTCTGAACTAGCCCATAAGGATCAGCACTGCAGTGGAACTGCGTAATCTGTAGCCGTTGCTGGTAAGTGTTGTCTGAGGGTTTGTGTGGCCTTATTACTGTGAGTGCCCAGACTGCACACTGTACTTACAGCAGGCATGTAAAAGGGAAATCAATTGCACACAGAGGGAAACACTGTGGAGGGAGGCCTACTCCTCTTTCTCTGCATCCCTCTGCGTTACTGAGAAGACTGTCTGGGACGAATATGCTACAGAGAAGCAGAGACACAGTACACCAAATAAAACACAGCATCATAAACTGAATCGTGCTGCTCTGCACTAACTGAAGAAAGTCACTACAGTAAGGAAATTTCACCCTGGGAAGGTTTCTAATATTAGCGAACACCTCCAGTAACGCTGCATTCCTATAATATGTGAATAACAAGGCATGACTGGATGGCTGAACCACTGCTGACATGTTCAAACTCAACTAAAGCCATCAAATGCAAGTTTTCTGAAGAGCAGATGTATAACGCCACATGGTGATACAGGACACATTTTTTTATGGAAGCATCATCTATTGTGCAGACTAGTGTTCTTCTGTCCAACATCCAGTGAAATATAAATAAACACTGACAACTATTCCTTTATTTCCACAGGAGGTGTCATGTCGTGGTTATGATGGTGTCATGAAGTTTGATGCACATGAGGTCAGCTGTTAAAGTATTTTTCAGACAGGACAAACATTCACTAGTTCAGACTTCGGAGTTGCAATGATTTCCTGCCCTTTGTCAACTGATAGCTCTGCCATCAGCTAGGGCTGTCAAAGTTAAGACAGTAGTAATCGAATTAATGCAAATTCCTTTTAACATCACAAATTTTTTGGGACGGGCAATTGGTGGACAGGTGCACGTTCTGTGATTATGACCCTCGGCCCGCCCCGTAGTTTGGGATATCAGGAACCAATGCAGCAGTAACCTTGTGGATGGCAAGCAGAAACAAACTTTGAGCAGAAATGGATAAAGAAAAGGGTCTTCTGAATGCCAGGTTCAGCTTCAAAGCTCTGCCAGATGGTTCTCTCAACAAGACCAAATTTATTTGCATTTACTGTCGATGTGAACTGATTTACCACTGGAGTGTGTTGAGTCTCAAACACCACCATCCTCCCTCTCGCCAAAGGCAGACCATGCTGGATAGTTTGCAACGGAGACACATGAACAGCTCCACAAACGAACTTTCAATATTCCATCTGTCCACCGTCAACCGCAGCAGTTTCAGCAGGGGTCCCCTGACTTCCCTTGCCCTGGCCACATCAGCCATCTCTGACTGGGGGATCCCAAGGCATTTCTAGGCCAGTGTAGAAATATAATATCTCCACCTAGATGGAGGTCTGCTCTAGACTGTCATCCCAGCTGGACAAGCCTGGAACACCTCCATAGGAAAGCAAATTTTCGACAGCGAAGTATTCTGGTCAGTATTTGTCATTGTTTTGGATTGTTGCAATATTAATAAACATATTTACACAATATTTGCATAAAGCAAGTATATTTGTCCACTCCCATGTTGACAAGAGTATTGAGAACTTAAAAATATCTCTTTAAGGTATATTAAGAACAGATAAAAACTGCTGATTAATTTGCAATTAATCGCCCGTTAACTATGGACAATCATGCGATTAATCGTGATTAAAAAACTGATTGACTGGCAGCCTAACAATCAACACCATCATTCCTCCAGGATAAGACTCTAAACTTACAGGCCTAGCTCTGATCTGACCATTCTGTCTTCAATCAAAGACTTCCTGAATGACCACTGTCTTAGCGTTGAGGCCTCAGAATCCTCAGATCCAGCACTGGCTCCTCACAGGACTGTATGATGAGCCCCCGCTTTACCCTCTCCACACATGTGACTGCACCCCCACCAACAAAACTACAAAACTATCATCGAGTTCGTATATGACACAGCAGCAGTGGGGCTCTTTCTATATTCATTCCACATCAACAAGAACTGTGGAAAGAGGGTCTCTGATTTTAAGTTTCTGAATGAACAAAAAGTTGACGATATCTTCTGGACTACCAAAACGATCGGCATAGTCAAGAAGTCGAGTACTGGCTGCCTACTGAGGATCCTCAGAAAGATCAACTTGACCGACAAACTGCTGGTGTCCTATCTGAACCATTGTACGGTTTGCCAGCTGCTGCTCAGCAGACAGCAGATTGCTCACAAAGGCCATTTTTCCTCACCCAGATAACTGTAGGCTTCTTCCCTCCCTTCCTCAAAGACAGTAACAATTTCCAAGGCCTCAGCAGAGCAAAGAATATTCTCAAAAACACCTCTGACATCACCTCTCTGAACTGTAGCCCTCTAGAAAACGCTACAGGTTCATCAGAACAAGAACTGACACATTTAAACAACTGTTATCCCAGAGCCCTTGTTGCATTTAAGTCTGCTCACGGCTTACCTTGACAGGCGTAGACCTCAACTATTAGCATAACAACCATTCAATTCTAAATGGAGTCAAGCTTTTTTGCATAGCAAACGTGCAGCATTCTTCTCACTGCTCACTTAGATACATTACTGAAGTTGGGATTGCAACTCTACTCCACACACACACACACACATATATAAAATTTGGACACTCAACTCATATTTTTTATTACAAATATTTGCTGTCTGCTTTGTTGTTATTATTTGTTTTATTATTATTGCTAGTGACCTCTCTCTTTTCATCTTTCCGTTTTACACTGTCAAGAACACTCAGTCACTCAACCTGTTGTAAACTGTGCAGTTACAAAACAGGCATTCATTCATTTTCTTTATCTTAATGATCCCTAAATATCTTTGGGGTTTAGACTGTGGGCGGAACTAAATTAATTTCTGAGTTTCTTTTTTTAATTGAACTTCGGGAACTTGTGACTGAAAAAGACTGATTTGTTTCTGTTGTCTGACATTTAACAGACCAAAAGAAAAAATGAGCCAATTAAAGTTTTTCATTGTTGGTGATGCTTGAATGAAGGAAGCCCTTAATATTTTTTTTTACCCGAGCTCTCTTTGTTGGTCAGTAGCACAAACACTTGCTCACCTCTCCATGATTGATTGGCACTCCTTCCTCCAGGTGAACCTGCTTCCTCTGCGCAGCCGCAGAGGCCCGCCCACCATCGTCGCTCTGTCGCCGGCCATGATCCCAGTCCTCCAATCAGGTTCCTCCTTCACCAAAGACCGCATGGATAAGGTGGCCCCTGACGAAGAAAGTACATGCATCAACTGAACTGTCGACACCGTGGAAACAAAGATAGTGAATGTGTTCAGGCTTTAGCTGCCTGCTGCACCACTGAACCAAAGCAAATTGAAAATTAACTATAACTGCCATTTTGTAACTAGCGTCACTCAATTTTGAAATTGAGTTGCATAACATACACAACAAAACGGATGTTTTCTTTAATAATATGAACACACTGCAAGATTTGAAAGTAATGCACATGAAAAACTAGAGGCTATATAAAGGTTATGAAGAGGTTATAAAGAATAGTGGGCTAAAGGGAGCAATGCACTACTTGTTATGATCCCATGAGGAGGCAGATGTTCAAAAATAATTAATTACAAAAACCAGAGACTTACGCAGTGCAACAACTTACAGTAGCAATGCTTTAAGGTGAGAAAAAAAAAAGCAGAGGATGAAGGAGCTTTGAGAAAAAGGACAGAGAAAATGTTTGGGGGACATGCAGTCAACACAGGTTGTTGATTCTTTAGCATTCTTCATTAAACCCCGAACATTACCAGATAATCTTGGCCAATATCGGTACCGACCAAGGTCACAGACCAGAGTTCTGTGATTGTTGGGAGGGGCAAGCTGGGGATAAATCAGCCCAAAGGATAGAGCATTGAGAATATTGTCCCAGAGAGTGAGTGTGCTTCACCTTGAGTGTATTATTCAGGTGAATTGGGACTGAAAGACACTACCGACATCCCAAGATAAGTAATGTGTGAAATCTGATTGGAACTTGCTAATATATGATGCATTAGCTTTTTGTCTGTTATCTCAATGATCATTATTTTCTGTTCTTGTACTAGAATGCTATTTGCTAAGGCACAAAGAAAAATGTGGGCAATAATAACTTAAATATGACCAAATGTCTGCAATAATTTCCAATCTTGGCTTAAGATTCTACAAAAACGAGCACAAAGGGTCGAATTCACATCGAATGGGCTGTGGCTGCTGATAGCAACATGAATGCACATCAGTTGCAACCTCTAACTGCCCCATCTTCAGCTAAGACTTAAATGTATCCTGCAAATGATATAACAGTGCCAGAACACCCATAAAGTTTTGCAGCTAAGTGCAGTTTTCCTTTGTTTTATGTCTCTTTGCAATAATCTTTGTGGTTAAGTACTGAATAAATACTGTACACCCAGTCATACCTGCTGGCAAGTCAGTCTAGTAGTTTTAGATGGACTGCTACAGTGATTTCATGCCAATTTTGACAACTTTTTCAGAATTACCTTAAACTATCCATTAACTGTTGTTTTATTTGATTTCTTTCAAGTTTAAAAACACTTTCAGTCAACATTTGTAAAACAAACTTTGCACAAGAAATCATTCAAAGTATCAACAAGATGCTTCTGTGGTGTTTTTACAACCACCACAGACCGGCATCAGACCGGCAACATCTCCACCTCTGGATGCCATGACAATGATAATAACAACTAGCCTTTTGAAAGGAGTCCATGACTTACGGGCTCGGTCCCTAAAAATGCCAACATATTTTTTCCAACAGTCACTCCTGCTGCAATACCATGCAAAAGTCTGCACGTGACATCCCACACAAATGTAATTCTTTTGTAACATATATATGTAGCTGTTCATGCCTTACGCCTCTGCCAACAACAGTGTCTGAAAGCGACACTGTCAATCGGACCAGTTTACAATTTTCCCCGCAACCGTTTTGTCTCGGTTCAAACTGGGCTTAAAAAAGAGAGTGACACAAAACAAAATAAAATGTGAGCCAGAGCAAGCAGCCGCAACTAAGTTCCCAAAGAGTCTTATGCTAAGCTAATGTTAGCTTGTTAGCTCATTAGCAGAAGTTAGCAACTGCAGCTTTAAGTAGGGCTGGGTGATATGACAGTATCAAATATCACAACATTTTTGACCTGATCAATGACCTGTCATTGATCACCTATATCCCGACAGTATGTATTATAACTATTAGTGCTTTCTTAGCCTGATACCCTTCCGAACCCGAGTTGGTTCTGACTGAACCAGACCAACAACCCACCGTCTATTCCAAAACTCTGACCGACCCGACCGTCAGCCCGACTTATATAAACAGAAGTGCGACATACAGCAACAGATAATATTGCCATGCTTGTCATGAACTCAAAAAAAGCAATGACGTCTCTAAAAAGGCTGTGGTGCGTTCAAGTGCCGTCAGATGAATCGGAAAAACAAAAATCCCAGCTCTGAACAGATAAAAAGAGGAAAAAGCACTCAGAAAGTAGGTCACAGAACCCAAACCGGTTCCAACCGTCACTTCTAAAATACTAGCCCAACCCGGCCCAGTCCGGGGTGTTTTTAGGTATGCTACCTCTAATTAGAACAAGTCAGAACAGGGTGATTAGTTTAGAAAATTACATTGCTTGACGGCAGTGCAGCCAAGACAACACGTATGAAAAATCAGAATCCAACAATATCCAAAATTTAAAATGATATCATGATTTCAATACAGTCTCAGTGTATTGCCCTGTCCTATTTACAGAATGTGCAAAGTGAGTTAAAATTCAACTCCATCACCGAGTGGCAGTGATGGAAAACATACAGAAGAAGTCTGGTTCCTGGTGGTGACAGTGGACCAGTCATTGCACTCTGAGCAGCTGGTAAATGTTGGTATAATCAAAGAGAATTGTAGGAATACACTGATTTTGATTAGAATAGTATCTGAGTGAGATGATGGCCCAAGAGGATAGTATGAACAGGAAGGAGCCTAATAGCTGGAGTCCTATTACATAAGTGCCTGAGGAAAGGGGCATCACTCATAGTGTCTTTCATTAAGAGTTTTTGTGATGAGCAGCTACAGTAAAATGAGATAAAGTTATCAATGTTACATTTGGCATTTAAACTTATTAATGTACTTCATCATATCTTGATATTAATTCAGACAGCTCAAAGCATAACCACATAATTCTATTAATGATTCTCCGGTTAACACAGTTATATCTGACAGGCTCATATTACTCTTACTTATACTGTACTTTCTTCACTTCCTGCCTTTAATTATGCCACTATGACAGTTTGCTTGAGACTGTATGTCACAAATACTGCAAGTGCAACTGCTGTTGTTCAAGTTAAATTGCTGTTGTAAAATTTCCATTTTTTTCTGACGTATTTTTTGTGTTATATAGACTATTTGTTACTACTTATTTGTTTTGTAAATACAAGTATTTTTGCTTATTTTGTCTTATGTTGCTGTATTACCCAAAGGATAACTGTATCTTATCTTTAAAGAAGTTTTTGACATATTTTACTGGGTTGATTCGTCAGTACAGTATGTTAGTCCTTTGTCACGCATGTGCAACAAGGTCCGCCATCTTGGACAACTAGCGACCGCTACACCACTTGGACAAACCACATTTGGTTATTGAATGCTAATGTTAAATGTTACTAATCAATTTTCTCCAATTCCCAATTCTATATTTATGTTAAGATAACAAGTTGAGTCAGCGGAAAAGGCATGGTTTGTTGTAAACTGAACGTGAACTGTTGATGAGTATTTTATTTGACAGTTAAGTTGGCTGAAGTAGCATTATGCTAGTGTTTTTGCTCGGCTCTAGCTAGCAACCACAAGTTAAAACTATAACACAGGCCGTCGTAGTGCCAGAGCTGTTTAAATGACTCTTACATTTCTCTGGCTGGCGTTAGCCAAAAAATCAGAGTTAGCCCTATCCCAGCAAGTA
>JAPXVT010000009.1:24832751-24848034 GCA_029823135.1 Acanthurus reversus
AGCTCTATAACAATTCACAATGGTTAGCTAGCTTACAGTTAACAGACAATGAAAAAAATGCTTTAAATATTACCAAACTGTGTCTGTTCAATGTTGTTGCTGCATTGTTTGACTAGTAAACACTAACACCATCTCCAGATTATGGACCTCCAACATGGCTGCTAAACGAGCTCATCTGACAGCCCTCCACAGGTTCAACAAAGCCCTTGGACACCGAAATCACAGAAAGTGAGTGTAAACTGACAGGCTGGCTGCTAGCTGTATTTTACAGTAGCTACAACTGCCCAACAAATCCTATTCTAACACGCTGACCTTTTCTCTGCACCCGCCATGCTTTCCCTTCTCTCTGTCTCATTTTTATCCTTTCTTAAACCCAGATTGACCTGTAAAAGCTCACTGTATGCCTCCCCAATGGTCTGAGACTCACAGAAAAGCAAAACTGTTACTGTCCTCAACACATCACACTTGTTTTAATCCCCTCGTGGCCCCCAAAACCCAAACCCACTTCCAATCCCTTCGCACTGTCCCTCTATCGTTCATCCCTGCATCCCAAAGCATAAATCAGTAATCCATCTCTCCAGTCTAAGTGCCCAGCGCTTGTTAGTTGTTGTCCAGCCTCATCATAAGTCCACACGTGCACACACACACACATACCCTGAAAACACACACACGCTGGCTCTGCCCCTTGAACATCTGTTCCAGAGCTAGTAAGCGGGTCACCAACCTCTGGGCTGATGATCCTTGCACAGAGGAGAAAGAAGGCAAGACCAATGAAGGAGAGACACAAAGATGTGCAGATGTTGAAATGACGTAACACCGAAGATAAAATCAGATAGAGAAAGGCAGCTAAGGTGAGAGAAAAACAGATCCAAGGACACGAGGTGCTCTCAGAGCAAATGGTGATATTGTGGTGGTCAGCCTTTCAGAACAGACAAGGCTTGTGTCTTATGAAAGATATCTGTGATTGAGAGCCAGCTAGCACCACTTTGAGCCTCTCATGCAACATGGCCATATTTGAGTCATAGAGATCCTGGGAGGAACCATTTTTTAAGGGTAAATCACTGACAATCCATCAAAAATTTGGCTTATATGGAACAGATTATTGATACACTGTTCAGGTAGCTTGCCCAGCAGTGACTAAACATGACAGCCGTTTATGAAACAAGAAATAGTAATACATTGCACACAAACTAATGGCTTATATAATGCAAACTAAACTAGGAGATATGTCACTTACAATGCTTGTATTAAGGAGAGTTTTTGATAGGTGCAGAAACATCTCTAAATTTGTTGTGTTGTTTAACTTGAGGTTTTGGAAGATCTTGTGGTTAATCTTTCAGAAAACTGATCCTTAGCTCTGTGACTTGAATGTTATGCAAGAGGCAAAGAATATGGATAGTGAAAACCTTTGAAGGCTGAATGTAATTTTTATTTTTTATTTAAGCTGCCATGAGCTGATGCCAATACTGTAATTGGATTTTTTTTTTTTTTTTTGTACAGCAAATCTATTGCCCAGAAACCCCTCAGAAACCCCATTTAGCACGACAGCGGACACTAAAAGTAATTTAATTTTTTGAGTTGGGTTAGCTGCCCCGCAAGGAGAATTGAAGCAGGTTTCACTGCAGGTTTTACAAACTGTTGGGTAAAATCCTCCCACACCAGGCTGAAATGATTTCCCTTGGCATTAAATATATTAAAAGCACACTGACCAGCAGCGGTCAGGGAGGTACTGTCATCATCACAGAGGTGGATAGCACTGGTGAAAATGGCCAGCCAATATCAGGTTTTTAATAAAAGGCCTGTTACAGTAGGCAGTCCAACTGTAGCCGCAATAAATTGAAAGAGAAAGAAATGGGTGCAGAACACATTGAGATGGAGCGAGCGAAACTGGGAAAAGGGGCAGGAGGGATGTGAAAAAGAGAAAGTCAGAGTGAGTTAGAGAAGAGATAAATCCAAAGTCCAATTTAACATTTTAGAGAGGCAGTCTTTTTCTCAACTGTTTAATGTGCTTATAAGTCGCCTTCATATCGCCTGCCAACAGCTCAGTCATTAGGGAGGAAGAGGAATGGAGATAGAGAGAGAAGAGAAAGCGAGAGGACTGGAGAGAAGGAAGACAGGCAACCAGGGGAGGAATGGTGAAGTGGTATGCAACACTAGAATAAAGCAGACGGAGCTGGTGCCATGTGAGAAAGCAGCAGATCAAGAAATCTGACAGGCGCCATTGATTTTTTTTTTCTCCACTTGAGTGTTTTCAGTCTCCCGTTGCCCGTTCTCAAAGCGCAGCAATCTGAGAGGCCACCTGAGACGCCAGGCTACCTTTTATCCATATTTCTATTCTTTCTTTTTCCTTACAATGTTCCGTAATTTTTGACCAACAATTTGCTTTTCTTCTCCTAAAACTGTCATCCCGGTTATCTATGGCTTCTGTCTGTCACACTGGAGGGATGAGATAGGCTGGTATTGTCTGCCATCTCTCTCTCAGATTGTTCTCATTCTTGTCACTTACAATTATGACTGTAAATGTTGAAGATGAAGTGTGAGGCATCTTGTGTAGATGGCAGCTTACAATATGATAACATCGTATTGAACTCTCTGGCAGTCATGCTGGGGAAAAAAACATGTTGCTGCTGTGTTGAGGAACTGACATTGTCAACTTAATGGGTGTCAGAACAGATTTTTTTTTTCAGGGTTCAATGTTTGGTCCTCTTCTGTTCATCCCCTTTCTCTTGTCAGTAATGTCATCAGTTGTCATTGTCCCCACCGAATCATCTTTACTGACCAACAGCATTAGTGAAAATATATTATGAATGGAGCTGTCAACGTTAAAATAATAATAAGGAGTTAACAGAAATTCCTTTTAACACCACAATTTTTATTTTTTTGAAGGGTCATCCATGTGCATGTTCTGTGATTATGACCCTCGGCTCGCCCCGTAGTTTGGAAAATCAGGAAGTGATGCAGCAGTAACGTTAGCAGAAGCAAAGCTCTTTGAGCAGAATTCGTTAAAAACAACGGTCTTTTGAATGCCAAGCCCTGCCGGATGGCTCTCTCAACAAGACCAAAGTTATTTGTATTTACTGTCTATGTGAAGTAAGTTACCATGGTAACACATTGCGTCTCAAATACCACTTGCCGGCCCAGCATACAGTTGATGCAGAGAGCCCTCCTCCCCCTTACCAAAAGCAGACCACACTGGATAGTTTGCAACACAGACGCAAGGAAAAACATCCCTTTAAGGTACATTTATAAGAGATAAAAGATGTGTGATTAATAACGAGCTAACTATGGACAATCATAGGATTAATCACAATTAAATATTTTGAGTGATTGACAGCCCTAATGATGAACTCAAGCAAACTACAGCTGAAATTCACAAATATACCGCATTATCATTCTGCAAAAAAAACAACAACAACAACAAACCTTTCTCAATTCATCAATTAATTGCTTGATGATTAAAACATCATATAAGAGTATAACATGTCCATCACAAGTACCTCGAGTCCAGGGTGACATCTTCACTTTCTTGATATTTACTTCACTATCAAAGCAGTCCAAAGGAAAACTAAAGAGAAAACCAGCAAATATTTTCAAAAATGAGAAACTGAAGCCAGGTATTTATGTTTAAAAACATCCATATTCATCGATTATCAAAACTGTTGTTGTTGCTTCACCCAAAAGGTCAATTTGAGTGGTGACTAATCTGACACGACCATGACTGAATCCAAAACTCATCAAACTCAAGCACAAAAGCAGTTTCAATCTGTCTTCTTCACCTCTGCCACATTTGTAAACTCTCTCTGAACACCAAGCAGTTCTTATTACCACAAGTGTTATTTTCCACTCCACAAACCGAGCTCGTCTCAGCCCATCCCACCTTTTTATTGCTGCTGAAACACTGATCCATGCCTTCATTACCAGCCCGGTTTCTGCAATGAAGTTCTTTATGGTACATCCTCATAAATCAGCTTGTGAATACAAAATCTTTTGGCAGCTTCCCCGAAGATAAGGAAAAGTTTTTATACCTGCAGGGTACATAAAACAGGGTAAGAAATGTCATTTTAAACTGTGTTAACTGATGATTAAGTGTTTGTGAGCTTCTGTTCTGTCCCTCTAGTAAATATAAGTCAAATATTCACTCTGATTCTAGCTCTGGTCTGGTTTCCACCGAATATCGTGCTCTTTAGTTGCTAAATAGTGCGTGTAGTTCATCAGCTAGTCCATAACAGTGTCTGTCTGATGTACAGTATAATATCAGAACTTTTTCTTCCTGCTTTTTTAGAAAATAAAAGTTGATGAGGGTGGTGAGACTGAACCAAAACAGGAAAGTTGTGGGCCCTAAAAGCAAAGACCTAAAGGATGCTAAATGATGGTAGAACAAGACTAGGCTAGTGATGGCTGGACCTGGATATATGACAGTTGGGATACTTTATGTGTTGATGAATAATGTGCAGCACTTTCTGTGTCTTATGAATATTAGCTAGCTTACTTAACTCTATGCGTATTGTAGTTTAAGATGCATCTCATGATGTGTTTTTGTAAATGGTGAACATTAGCGACACCATGTATGTATGACATCTGCTGTAACGTTACAGCTATAGTTTTTACGATATTCGTATAACGTAGTTTGTGTGTCACAACTATAGCTCAACTATGTTACATATCTCATTATAATGGTGGCAACTATTTTCTGAAACAAAAATGTTAGCAGCATGCTAACACTGCTACAATACTAGTTGTAATGTTACGGCAGTCGTTAAATACACACACAGTGTTTCTAACGTCACCATTTGTACAACACACTATAAAAAGCTTCTTAAACTACAATACTTAAAGTTCAGTAAGATAATCTTCACATGCGTAGAGAGTACAAGTGTAAAAAAAAATCGTTGCTCTTCTTGCTCTTTTTGTTTCACGGCGTTTGCTGTCCAGCTCGCTAGTGCCACCCTCAGTTTTGGAGTGTGAAATGCTCCACTACTTTACTCACACATGAGCATTTCAACAAAGGAGTCAGTCAGTCAGTCAGTCAGTCAGTAAGCGACACATTCCTTAGAATTTTTTATTATTACTATTTTTGGAAAATGACATTTTGTGACACTTTCACTACTATTTTTGCAACTTTTAAACTTGTAAACTTTTCTTTAGGGTATAAATAACAGATTCCAGTGTGGTCCTTTAAGAACACTAATCCCATCAACCCTTTTGTTCCATTCCCTACTTTATCCATATTGTGCCATTACAGCCATATCAAGATGAATCAATTCATCAAGTCTAACATTTCACCTTAGGAGACCCTGAAAAAATACACCCAGAAGCAGAGGGAGAAGAAAGAAGAACTGATGAAGAGAGTTATTGAAAGGAAGGCAATAATGGAGTTAAAAATAAGAATGAGGACTGGTCCTCAGTGTGGAGCTCTCTCTCCCGCTGCACTCAGAATTTTCAGAGCATGTCCAAATCCTGATAATAACTCTCTGTCAGAGAAGGAGCACACACATACACGTGTCTTCACACATTAATGTACAGACCTTTTAGCTCAGTATATGATCCTCCTTTTTTCATTTGAAGTACTTATAAAAAGTACAGCCGCCGATGATGTGGAGGGACTGACAAGCAATGAGAGGAGAAGAGAATATAATGAAGTAACATTTAAGGTCACATAGGTGCAGACAGTGAAAGCTTAAAAGGCTTTTAAGGTATTCACTTTGGAGGGAAGATAAGAGACAGAAAAACAGAGAGGAGAGTTGTGGTGAATCAGAGACGGAATTCGTGGTGAAATAACTGCTAATGGGTAAGATAAGACTCCTGAGATTACCATAAATCAGAAAAGTTAGTTTCTTCACAAAGTCAGAGAAGGATTTGCTTTTCCTCTCCGCCTGGATATGCATTCTCAAAGCATAAACATGCTGAATGTTGGATGCCTTCTTGATGTGAGAATGAATGAAAAAAGCTCATTAAGTTTGTCATAGGCACAGGGCTGCAACCAAGGAGTGTGTCATTATCCTATCATTATTTTCTTAATTGATTATCATTACTGCAAAACATCAAAAAACAATCAAACTGTAATTACTATCACAATGTCTAAAGGTAATGCCATCAAATGTCTGCTTATGAAGATAAGCAGTCAGTTTACTTATCATAGAACAAAAAGGTCAAATTTGAATTGCTTTACATTTTTTAAAATTGTAAAATAAACAAATTATGCATTTGATCAACTATCATAAAAACTGCTGATTCATTTTCTGTTCAATCCGCTTATCATGCAGATCTATTACAAGCAACTGACAAAGGGGGGTGTGGCAGTGGAAGTGGCCTGTAACAAAAAGGCGCATAACTTCTAAACGAATAAATGTAACACGACCAAATTTTGTAGAAACACACACACACTTTCTTTGGTCATGGCTTGCCCTGCCCCTGCACTTTAGCCCCTCCCCCTACCAAAACTCATTAGCAGTTTGTCATAGACCATAGACTCTTGTGGGGGGCATCATTGCAGACAGTAATTTTTCATTTATAATGTGTTTGTAACTGATAATGTGACATTTTTAGCTGCTGGTCGCAGCTATTGCAAATTTGCGCTTGTTTGGAATCAGCGTTGTATTGGCCAGATGTGGGCTTTGCCTCTTTTGTTCCATGTCAAACTTTCTAAGTTTAACCCAAACTTCCTCCCGGCCCTGCAGCATACTAGCAGCAGACCTCTTTTCAGGAACTCAGACCTCCATTTGGGAGGAGGCTGACCCCATTTATAACACGTCCATTGGACAGCAAAGCTATTTCCATCTGGGTCACAGAGACAAGAAATAATGTCCTCCATCTCCGAGTAACAATCACGTTAACGTGACTGAAAACTTCAAGCATCCTCAGAGCCTCCAAGTATCCATTACTTGACTTCCAAGCAAACACAGGTCAATTCTGCAGTGATGTCTTGGACCATTTAAGGACCCTTTATCCATGTCGGCTAGCCAATGCGTTCTTGGCTCTGGAGAGTAATTTCATCCTCTCTGACTCCCTCATTCCTGTTCCCATTCAGTAAGAAGCCATGTCTCTTTCTTGTCCGAATGGTTTCTAGTGAATCTGTCTCTTCAAACACTGTCCCTGCTTTCCAATCATACAGAGCATACATCTTTCTTCTGAGTGTCTTCTTCAAATAATGCCCTCAACCACAAAAGCCTCTCTGGATGTTAAATTTTTAATCACAGACAAAAGAAAATCAAATACGCACGTGCAAAAATATGTCAGCATACCAAAATGCATGCAGACATATTCTTCACATAGGCCTTCCTTGCAGGGTAGAGATATAAACCAGTTGATACTACAGTGAAAGAGAATTTGTTCTTTTATATAATATTTATATAATATTTTTCAACAAGCAGGACTTTTGGAAAGCCTCCTCACAGCCAGTTCTTATGAAATATTTACGCTGGGAAGCTCATCTCCACAGTCGGTAACAGCACACATTTATTAAGCAGTTCAATCTTCTAACTTCTCCATCACTCCTTCTCTCTACATGTAGGAGGCATTCTTACATATAAATGCTAAATTACTTCTGAATATTTGCATATAATATAAGCAAATGCACACCATGGACTAATACATGAGTTAATGTTGTCTTAATGAGTCAGAGACAAAAGCAATATGCATAAAGACTGTGCTTTAACTCGCAATTTCAACACATTTTTTGCATTTTCACTGCCCACGTGGCAGTTCAGTGCTACACACAGTCAGTGCGATCCTTAAAATGCACTTTCCTCCATATACATCAGCAATTTCACACATGCAAATGAATAAAGTGCATCGTAACAAAGCAAGGCGAGCTTTCACAAAGAGAAAAGCGTGGGCATTTTAAAACAGCCTTGTTTATTTCAGTCAATGACGAAGACGCCACAGCTTTTAAGGAGCAACCCATTTGAAGGATGCAGTGAATCAAGTATTCGGTCCAGTGCTTTGAACACTCATTGCTGTTGCTTTGAGAAAGACGTGTGTTCACCAGCATATGGCTCAGGTCAACGCCGCATCTGTCCGTGTACATGTCCGTGTAGGAGAAGGCGCTCTAGCTGGCTCCCTGACTGTAGCGCACCATGTGTTTGTGTGGGAAGGCCAGGTTCGAGGAGACGACGTGCCTGCACAGTTGGTGCATCAAGGAAGTCAAGCTATAACATTTGTTGGTTACACAATATTTGAGTGTAAGAGTGGATATGAGTGGAAAGCGTTTGTTAAATTGCATTTAGTGAAGGTGGAATGAGAAAGGAAGAGGTGAGCAGATAAAAAAGACTAAACAAAACAAGAGGAACACTAATGGATAATTAATGACACATTTTCTCTTCCTCCCTCTGTCTGTTTTCATCTCCGTATCTGCTCCATGCAGCGCTTTGACCTTTAGTGAGTATGTAATTCTAGTGCAGAGCCGGAGTATAACAATATTTGAAAATCCATAGCGTCTGCGGCACACTGAGCAGAGCGAAAACAGCAGCCTCAGGATGCTGACAGGCCGAACCGTTGCCCTCCACCCCGACAGCTTATTATATCAGCGGCAGCCTCGCTCCCACTGGGGAGAGGCAGTCACAAGTTAGCTCGTCTTCATCTTGGAGATGACTTGGCCTGAACAGCTGAGCCAGTCAAAGCTCAGATGCCAGGTTCCAGTTCTTCAAGAGCGCATAGATATTTTTAGATACAATTGGAGACATCTGAACTGTTCTCTCCTCTAAGATACTCCACCTGATTGTTAGAAATCTATGGCAGGTATCTGTACGTTAACACAACCTAAACTTGGAAAAATTCAACTTAAAGCAAGGCAAATATCTACCACCTATCGCAGATGTCAGTATTTTATTCTAAGGCCTTAATAAGAAAAACATCTGCTGAAACCTTTCATAACCTAGACTTTTTCTTACCAATGGACTGTACGGACAGACTTTCATTCAACATAGCAAACACTTTTCGAGGTGTGGTAACTAAACTTATCAAATATTTACCAATCAGGACATATCACTTCTTAAATCAACCCACCGATGAACCCTTTAGTCCCATATGCAAAAGTAGAGCAGTGATACCGCTAACAGGGTAATCCTGTGGATAAACTACGGATTATAGGCAGATTATTGGAGCAATTTTCACCATGATGGGACATACACAAGGACATAATGTACAAAGTGGAAGTAGAGGTGGAATTAACTTTGTGGATTCAAATTGGTTCATTCAGTTTTAGATTCACCATCACAAACCTCATAGTTCATACTTCAACCAATGGCATATTATTTTATTAATTATAAAAACCCCTGGGCCCTCATATAAAATTCTGGGTCAGTCCTCATGCCCCGCCCACTACTGCTGCTTGTGTTAGGTTTGTCAGTACCTGATTTGAGTCCAATGTTGATGTGAGTCATGCATGTGCGAAAAAGGTCCGCTGTTTTGGACAGCTAGTTACGGCTACATTACTTGGACATATGACATGTAGCTATTACATGCTAATGTTAAATGTTACTAATTTTCTTCTATTCCCAACTCATATGCATTTTAGTATTACAAGTTGAGTTAGAGGAAAAGGCATGGTTTGTTGTAAACGGGATGTAAACTGTTGATGACCAATTTATTTCCCAGTCAAGTTAGCTTAAGTAGGTGTTAGTGGCTACCATTATGCTAGCGTCTTTGCCAGGTGCTAGCTAGCCACAACAAGTTGAAATTACAACACAGGCCAAGGCTAGTGCCACAGCCGTTTAACGGCTCTTGAACGGCTCAGGCTACCACTAGCAACGAAGCCAGCACAGAGCCATCTAAGCAAGCAATCACATTAGTGCTAGCAACCCTGTTAGCTGGCTAGTGTCCTTGCTATCTAGGTTAGCATGAACTTTACTATGCAACACAGTTCAGTTCGCATTTTCCTTCAAGTTTAAATTCTGTGCAGGTTAGACACCAGTTATGATATAGTTTTAAACCTGAATTAGACTGTCAAACTCAGATCATGACGTAATTTGTCCAAGTGGTGTAGCCTTAGCTAGCCATCCAAGATGGCAGACCTTTTCGCACATGCACGACTCACATTGACGCAGGACTCAACCTCAGGTACTGACAAGGTTACTTGGTGGAAGAGTTGCACGCTCAAAATAGGAAGCTAGACAGAAACCTCTGAGATATTCAGACATGGGCTTCATGTCTGAGCCTTAGACTGAGGTTCAACTAGCATTAGATTCAGATGACTGGATTCTGTTCTGCACCAAAATTGACGACCAGCAAACAAATTAGAGCGGTGGGCCTAAACTTAGTTAGCATCTTTTACTTTTGTGTTTGTTAGCTTGTTAGCTTGTAAATAGCACTGGGTGACACAGCACTAGTGCTTGTGCTAATGCAAACTCTCACTTTCTGTACTCAGCAGTCCACTCTGCCTTGAGGTTTCATTTGTTTTGTTTTTTTCTAAGATTGGCTTTTTAATTTTTTTTGACCAAATTTAGCTAGCCTGAGTTACGCTTGAATTACAGATTTTAGGGTAGTGAACAGACATCTCCCCCTTCAATAGCGAAATGTGAAAATTAAATTTTGTGTGGAGGGGGTCTTTAAAGGCCCTAAAAATCTTCACCTGGGAAATTTGTGAATTGTGAACTTTATGGGGCTCATCAGAACAGACGATGTCACAGTCTACAATGCACCAATCAGTAAGCAACATCTGATGAAGTTGTAGGGTGTTACTAGACCACTGTCAATCGAATCTAATCCAACCACATCCACACAGCCAGAGACTTTGATCGTTGCTCATGTATTCATTATTATTTGTTAAGTATTAAAATGTACAAAACATAGTCCATCACTTTCTAACAAAAAAAGGACATAATTTCTATTATTTAGAAAAAACATTCCTTGTTTCTCATTGATGATGTAAATGGCACTGTGTCTGCCAAATTGGACCCCAATAAATCTTTAGCATCCACAGATTCCCCTCAGCGGTCACAAGTACAGCTATTTTGCTGCTGAAGGAGAATCCTGATATAGTTCTATCCTAAGCTGCAATCGATCTGCTGACAAACAACACCCGTCTTCCCTATCCTCTTATTTATACTCTCCTTTTCTTTTCCTCCTCACCCCCTCCTCAGTACCGTCTCCAATGTCAGTTTGTCGTTTTCTAACAGCCCTTGATCTTTGCTAAATGCCTTGGGCCTAGCTTGCTGCTGCCTGAGCTCCCCTGGTATCACTGCTCTAGATCTCTCCGTCCTACTCCTGCCAACGCAAACTGGCAACAGGACCACTAGTCGGCCTTCTGGCCTTTTCTCCTTGTTACTAAACTACCCAAAAGTGGGTTCAAATGCCTCATGTAATGCTACGATTCATAGTGCTGTTGCGGTGTCCTGGTTTAGTTGCCTCGCTGAATGGACAAGACACAGGAGGAGTGACGGAGGCTGAGAGCAATCATTCTCCAACCTTTTGTACACTTGACTCATCAGCGCTCAGGTTAAATGAGTTTCTGGCGTGCATACCAATTAACTACAATGCAATCATTCAAAAAGTTCACGTGAGTACAAACCTGCATGCATCAGAGAAAGAGAGGAAATGAAATGTTATTCTTCTTATGTCCTGTCAGCAGCACGGACAGTTTGTGAAGCTTGCAGTTAGTTGTAGTTGTAGCTCCGGTGTAAATGATATCGCAAGGGCAAGTTAAATAGGACACTGAATCAAACCTCTCTCCTTTCAAGCTGCCAACGGTGTCACGTTTCTAAGGAGGTGAAGTGTTCCACAAGCAATGAGAGCCTAAAGGGTTACTGTGCTGTATTTTAAACTCTCCAAGGGCTCTAAAAAAGGGGACATCCCTTACTGAGAGAGGCCTCCAGGGTGAAGGGCTTTCGAGGCAGCAAGGTGTATTATAGCTCATGTCCCAGAGCCGCATGCTGTACCGGCACAGCGCCCAGAGCCCAAAAGACACACACTCCCAGCCACGTGCCAGAATCACACACACTTGTCTACACGCAGTCACAAAAGCACACACTGTGTGGACACACACCTCCAAGGATAATGATGGTAATCATTCTCCCAGCATCAACTTCCTTACTTTGTCGCTGGAGGCAATTATTCACTTATTCAGGTCAAGGATTGTGATGAAAAAGAGTAGAAAAAAATCAAGATAGACAACTACATAGGGCAATACAAGGTTTTTGAAAGTTGTGCCATTACCCATACTTTGGTTTTCAAATGTTGTTTTATTGAAAGTACGTTTGCATTATTGACAGTTTTTTACTGATTAAAGCAAAACAAAATTAAAAACCAACCTAGATTAGTTGTTACTAAATATTTATACCCCAGTAACTGTCAGGTATGGGCCTGACTTCTTTAGTTAACTGAACCAACTACTTACTTTAGCTTGAAGCTAAATAAAAGTTGTAATGACACATTTTGACACTCTAAAATGATGAGAATGCTGTTTCATACAATAAACCAGTAAGGTTTCAAAAAATAACACAGTGCACCTAAAATTAGAAATACATTAAGCCATTAATGAAATGTTAGGCTAAATGACTGATTAACATCAGTTAGCATTCTAAATTAAATGAAATACTACTGAACATGAAACAGCATTTTATCATACTTTATAATTTATAGAGTTATTTGTGTATCTAAACAAGAATTACATTTGAGTCTAATATATTTTTTTCTCCTAAAATTTTAATATTTACTACAACTTGACATGTAACAGTGACTCCATGTATTCAGACATAATTGTTTTAAGATGAATTTCATTACAGATGTTGCCAGATGTAGCAAGCTAACATCGCTATCAGCTAAGACATTCCTTCTCTAAGTTTTAATGGTGCAACCCAAATTCATATATACTTAGTTTGAAATGAGTAAATGTAAGAACTTACTAGAGACTTAACACACAAACTTTTCACCAGATTTACAAATAGTGGGGGCAACCAATCAAGAACCAGTAGGTAGAATATGTTATCACACAGACCAAACCCATCTTATTACTCATCATTCTTTCAAGTTTTATCTAGAAATTCAGTTAATATAAGTGAGTTTAGAAATTTTTGAAAAATATTTTTACATGCAGGGATAAAGCTTTGGTGTATTGAATTGAAACAGGATAAATATCAGGATCCAACAGAGCGTCAAAGGTGAGAAAGATCCATGCAAAACACAAGGTCGAAATATCCTGAAATCCCTAAATCCCTGCTTATAAAGAGAAAGAAAGTCGTGTTATGGTGAGAAAAACAAAGAGGATGCTCAGATCGTGTGGAGCTCAGGAGAGTTGGGGGTGTGAAAGGCAGATGGGAGAGGTAGGAGCATCAGTCTCTTCCAGCTGCTTGCTGGCACACACACTGACGACAAGGTTACGACCCCTCTGGCTTTCACTTCTCATCTTCCTTTTTCTATCCTGCCACTTAAATTTGAAAAACTCTTTCTTCTCATCTCACCGGCTTTTTTTTCTCTACATATCACACTTCTCCTGCAGACATCCGATGTACTGGATGATGTATGTATGTGCTGTAATCACCCAGTGAATAACACCAGCGCAGGCGGCTGTCGATCCCATCCCCCCCATGTGCTCCTTGGCTCCTGTCGTTCCACCTCGCATCCAACACATGGTGATCACGCATCCTTTCAAACGTCTGACTCATACAACAAATGCACTGAATTACAAGAAAACAAAAAAAATGTTGGGAGCGTGGTTACAGATCGTATATGTGTAGGTGAACTGTGAGTGTGTGTTTGCCGTATTGCGGTATCTCCACACAGCATATGAATGCTGTACACAGATATCAGCAGTTCGTAGTGTATCTTGTGCTGCTCTTTTGGCCTGTCTGTATTAAATCCTGTTATCTTTACATAATGTGAAGTTGTCCTGAGAAGATCCAAAATCCCCTCGGTGTGTTACACTTGGCGATTATGTTGATTGGGGCTTTGATGTGTATCCCTCTAGTAGAATCGGTGTGTGGGTAGGAAAAAAAGTAAGAGTGTGTGTGTGCGTGTTTGTTGAGAGAGGGTTGGAGGGCACACAGGGAGCTCTTGCCTAAATTCATCACATTATTAATATAAGGCAAAGGACATTGCTCTCTAATATACTTACATAAGGAGGATTTAGCCTTCCCTCCATGTTCTCTAAACTATAATCTAACTCTCACTCAGCCTTGCTTATTTCGTGTGACTTCTCTCTATCCTAGGAAGATTTCATCAAACCTACTTGATGAAACATCTCAGAATAATGCAGCAGGTTTTCAGTTCAAAAGGACACTTAAAAATGTTCCACTCAGTCAGGAAAATCAGATGCCTTTAAGGCATTTTAACTGTGCAACTGGAGAGATGTTTTGTCATGAAATACAATATTTACAACATACATATGAAAAGTCAGAACTTTGTGAAGCACACACGACTGAGATTTTCATGTGTTTAGAAGACATAAAACATAAAACGTTAAATTGCAAAGGAGACAGTCCAGTTTTGGTTCGGATGATGGGTTCAGTATTTTAAAAAGATGGTGCAACATTTTTTGTTGGCTGTATTTTTTACCCAAAGCACACACCAGAACAGAACCTATCGTTCTTTAATTAGCTGCAGTTTGTCAACCTAAAATGTTTCCTAATTCATTTTCCTTTGTGTCTTGATGCTTACATTATCACCACCAGTCAACCAGAAGAGTAACTAAGGCCTATCCTGCTATGAACGGGTTAGCACACTGACGGAGGAGGCCTGTCCTTTTAAATGGAAGTGGTGCTGGCTGCTCTTCACCTGACTGACAGTGAAAAGTCCTGGAGGTTAATGTCTGTTTTCTAACTCATGGTGATCATCTCATATTTGTCCTTCAGACTGCTGTCCTCGTCGTCCTCGTCGTCCTCCTCCTCTTCCTCCTCCTCGTGAGGCTTCTCGGGCTCCTCACGGTGGTGATGCATCTCGATGAGCAGGTAGTAGATGACGGCTGCCACCACACCCCCCACCATGGGCCCTGCCACGGGGATCCACCACCAGTTGTCTGCAGTGCTGTGAGGACCGGAGCATAACCAGAGACACGAGGGGAGAGTTGAATACATTTCTGTCTGTGACACGAGCAGCTGGCACAGAGGCCACTGCACGTCACCGGAGCCACCGCTGGATCATTCACAAACATCGACTGCATCAGGCTGCAGCATGTGACGTTATATAACACAATGGTCAATGTCAGCAGCTTGAGTCTTCATCACTTTACTTCAGTAAATAAGTTAATTAATTAATTAATCTAATAAAAAGGTCTAATGTGGAGGATTTGACAGGCAGTCAAATTTTGTTTATAAAGTAAAACTGCAAACATGCAACAGGATGAGAGTTAAAG